>RJWJ010000421.1:0-63448 GCA_004363605.1 Indri indri
ACTGATAATTTTCAATAACACTATCCACTATTTAAATCAAAATAGATAAAGTACTGTCTTTTACAAATAGGAACTGCACATACTCCTTTTTACTAAAGTCCTGGAGAAAAAAATTCAAAGTAATATAGAAAATTGGCTAGAATTCGTGTAGTATTCCATAATGTCACATATGTTATTATTAACCTTCATATCCTGAGAAAAAAGTAGTCAGCATAGTAATGGAAAAAATGACATGCACAGAATTTTTAAAGAAAGTTTAGTCAAACTCTTCTGAAACATCAAAAAATTTGAATTTGTGCAGCTTACAATTAACAGATTCAAATAAAATGTAATCATCTTAGAAAAAAATGCCTTTGATTGTAATGCTTTTAAATGTGGCAATTTTGTTTTGACATAGCTAAGCAATAACATTTAAGTATGTGGATTTTTAAAGAAATATTTGCCTCTGCTCATAACATTTTCATTGTTTATAAGAAAGAAAAATAAGGCCAAATTTATAGCTTTTGAAAGAAAAACTGAGCCACCAGAGAGCTGGAAAAAGTGTTTCTGAAAAGGAAATCATGCAATGATTATTATGATGAGATACTTCTTAGAATTCTATGATTTAAAAGCATTGAGGATTCTATTCACGTATTCTGGATTTTGAAATAATAAATAAATATGTAATTCATTAAATATTTTCCACAGCCATTTACTTTTATACTTAAAATAAATTCAAAATTCTCTTCATTTCTCATGTTTTAAGATATTGACATCTGTTTTCAATCCATTTACACGTTAACCCCTGACAGTCTTATTTCGGATGGGTCACTCCATCCCTGCAATGACCTCTTCTCATACCTCTTCTCACTTTGAATATAAGAGTTTCATTTTTCCAAGAATGAGTGTAACTTGTACTCAGATATACTGATCCTTAACACTTAACTCTGCACACATGGTACTTAAATAATTTCAGGGGTTGGCAAACTTGTTTTTTTTCTCTTATTTGTGTTTAGTTTGCAGTAATCTGGTTAATTAGGTGTCTGGAGCAGAATTCCTAAAATCAAAAGAAAGATGGGAAAAAAATGGAACACATAAGAATGATGGGACAGTCAGAACCGAAAACATTTCATTAGCACAACAAACAATATTTAAAACTCATTTCTGCAACCTAAGATTTGGTCATATGAATAGTACTTTGTATGTTATCATCATTACAATGAGAAAAATTTAGTTTTCCCATGCACCAATGTGACTTCTCGAATTCAGCTCATATTTTCATCCAAGAGAAATAACAACTCCCAGTTATTTCTGGGCAATATAAAATAGCAAGCCAACAGCATGCCACATCACAGCAACCAAGAATATAATTCATGGCACTGAAACGTAATAATAACCGGTGAGCCATTTTCACAGAGTCCTCACTTTCTTCATTTCAAACCTAGTTGTCCCAAAGCTCTAATTACACATTCAATATGTTGCCATGGTTTTCTACTTTCGTGCTAACCAATTGATAATTAATTCTTCTCCTGGCATTTGGTGGCCTCTGTGCTCACTTCTTAAAGACAGTTGAAGTCAGTCAAAATGTTTGACTGGTGATTCCAGGTGACTATTCAATAGCAGTCATACAAAATTTACACAGAGGGCCTTCTTGACTATAGTTTTGAGCAGAATCTAACACATAGGAAATTTCTCTAAATGAAAAATTAAAAATATCAGGCAACCATTTGACTATTCTGAAATTCACACATCTAAACATTTGAAGTAAGGGAATTATTTACTCTGTTTCCTCACGGGGTCCTGAGACAACATCACTTGAAAACTATCTATGTTCTTGACGTTCTAGGTATTTAGTGAATGTTTTGTGAATGAGTTTCTTCTCCTTTAAAATCAGTAGTTCGTACTCCTTAGATTGTTGTTGCCACTGCTGTTTTAGTGATTTTCTAGTCTTTCCACTGTAACAAGTTGGTGAAATCCGGATGACCTCCTAGATTGGTAGGCTCTTTCAAAGGAAAATCTATTGATGTTCATGGAATCAGCTCTAATTGTTTCTTCTTCTCTGTAGATTGCCTTATTTATTTTCTGTTGTTTTCTTTATTCATTTTGAAGGCCCTAACTACTGTAGTAATTTACTGACAGGCATTTGCCAAATTAGTCATTACATGAAATGCAGAGAATTATACAAATAAGCAATAATAACCAAATAAATCAGTACTGTTCATACTGTGCATTTTGGGGCACCTCTGAAAATACCTGCCTCCACCTGCCCCAGCCAGAATGACTTACTTTTATCTCTTTTATATATTGGCCTTCGAAGAAGATGTTCTTTGATCAATCCATAGCAAAAGTTTGTTTAAATCCTAGACTAAACAAATTAGCAAGGAAAATGTTGAAGAATTTTTTTGTAAGTCCAGGCAGCCTCTGATGTATGCCTACTTCATTTGCAAGAGCATCCTCATGAAGTTGCCCCCCTTTCACTTCTCTGCAGCTAGGACAATGCACTCATTCCTAAGCTTTCTTCCTCACTGAGTCCTGAATCCTGAAGGGACAATAAGAAACAAAAAAGTGTGAGGGAGAGGAGACTCCAGGCCAGAGCAACTCAACTTAGCCCAGGTCTACAGTTCTGCTGGCCCAGGTCATTGAGGTTTTAATGTGGAACAAATTCAATACTTCAGAACACTGGATGTTAGATAGGATGGTTTGGCATTATTGTCTACTAAGTTTCTGTTGTGGAATAAAGTCATAATTTTAAATAATTTTTAATAGATGAACATTTAGAACTCAGAACTACTAGAATTTCCACTTAAATGTATTTCCCAAGTAAATATTAACCAAGTATTTAAACATTTGGCATTTTGTGGATATATCAAAATTGTGCAACTGTTCTCCCGCTTGTAACGTATTTGTAGTTTTTCTTTCTGTATTAAACCCAAACACAATACTACTTAGTGTGCAGTTCTACATATATTTTTGACTGTGTTCTTAATAGGCTCTTATGTAGTAATGCAGACTGAAAAGGAATTGCACAATTATCAAGGGACAATTTTTTTGATTACTAGTAATGTCAAACTTTTCTTATTAGACAATTAAACTCTGTATCTTAATACAAAGGTAAAGAACAAAATTATTAGACATGCGTAATATCTATTTAATTGATTTGTTTATATCTATGAAATAATCCTACATTTTTAATTTGAAAAAAGCCTTCTTAATTTATACGGTACCTGAACTCTTATACTATTGCTCCATTGAACATTAACTTTATGAGACCCAATTCATTTTTTCCCCAAAAGCTATAAACAAGTTATTATGGTTATGCATAAAGCACTGTGCTAGGCATTGGGCTAGAACTTAAGAAAAATAAAGAAAAGCTATGACATGGTTGGAATCCCCGGAATCAGACTCCAGAACCAATAATTTCCTGGAAAGGGGTATTGGTGAGTGTTCTCAGGAGACTGGCACGTATGAACTCGAGTAAGGCAAAACTGAACAGAGGACAGATTGAAGTGAGCTGCTGTGCAGTGACAGCTGCAACCTCTGTGTTCTGTGGAGCACTCTGGAGCTCAGGTTACCCTTCAAAGTTGTCCCAAATTGAGGCAAGGAGGCTGGACCTCTGCATCTCCGCACCATTCAATCATTGGCCTTAGGCTGCCCCTAGAAAGTTTTCTCATCTTACTTTCTGACTATCATATTTTGGAGGCCCTAAGGCCTCTTTCAGTTTTGCACTATCTGTGAAACTTTTGAGCCAAGCTAGAAATGTTTTTGCTAATACAATCTCTTTAAAACTTTGTGTATATCTTATGCATCTTACTAGGGCCCACTCCATTACACAAATGGCACACTTACAAAGCTAATCCAGATATGCCTTTCTCTGCTTTAGGCTCCTATTGAGGCTTCTAAAAGACAATGTCTTCATAATTCTTAGAAACCCTATTGTTTAATGTATAGGATCTGCAAAGTACATTCTCAAAATCTTCAGAGGACTTAGAACAGTCTGAGCAGTTGTCTGAGGCATCATCTCAGATATTTCTGAGGTCTTAGCAAAGGATTTTATCTTGAGACCATATTTTCCTGCATGTGACCTAGATTTTTTCTTAATTATGTCTTAATTTTAGTATCATTTATTGTCTATAGGGGCTGGGAAGAAGCAAAAATTTTATATTTGAATCCAACAAACTCTGGTACCTTTATAGTTTAACAGTACTTTAGCTTATATGCTCCTCTTTTATTTTGGTTTAAGTAATAAGAAGTCAGGCAGTACCTTTAACCCAGCCTGGAATTCTTCTTATCTAGATCGCTTGAGTTGTTTAGGTACATTTTTTCCTTTCCACATTACCACACACAACAGCATTGCTAAACTTTCTGCCACTAAGTAAAAGGATTCCTTTTTTCTAATAACATTTTCTTTATTTTCCTTTAAGCTTTCACTGAAAACCTCCTCAAAAGCCGTATAACTTATGCTAACAGTATCTTTGATGTCCTTTAGTCTTTCAATAGCACCTTCTTCAAGGTCCCTCTGGCATCCACCTGCCCCCTGATCCCAAAGTCACTCCCACATTTTGCCAGATTTTAGGTTTTGTTTACAACAGCACCCCATTCCTAATAGTAAAATCTTTATTGAGTATCTATTTCTTCATAACAAATCACCCTAATTTAGCGGCTTAAAATAGTAGTAATCATCTATTATGATTCATGGTGTGCATGTATCAGGAATTCAGGAGCGGCTTTTTCATGAAGTTCTAGGACATGGTCTTTTATGAAGTTGCAGCCGTGGGGCTGGGGATCCATTTCCAAACTGGCTGACTCACGTGGTTGGCAAATTGTCTCCTCTCCACCTGTGTCTCTCTGTGAAACAACCTAAATGTCCTCACATCGTAGCAGCTGGCTTCCCCCAGAATGATCAATCTAAGACACCAACATGGAAGCTGCTGTGCCTTTTATGAACTACCTTTGAAAGTCACACACCATAATGTCTGCTGTACTCTACTGGTCATGCAAACCAATCCTAACCAATAGGAGAGGGGCTATCCAGGGCACATATTCCAGGAGGCAAGGATCGTTGCAGACCCCTATGTTGGAGATGATAATATGGCCTTGGCACCTCAATTTTTGCAGGTCACTTGTTTTTTCCACAGCCTCAAGGAATATATGAACACTTTTAGCTTCTCCTAGATGAAGCCTGTTTACACCTCTAATCAGCCCTGTGGACAGGTCCTTAATTGATGCTGTGTGATACATCTCTACTCCATGAGAAACACAAACATCGACTTTTTCCAGCCAGATCGAGGAATTCAGCTGGTACTAATTCAGACACATTTCCTGGGGCTTATCACCAGCTAGATGCCTGATTCGGGCCAGGTCAATCTCCTGTGTCCCCCATACTACGGTGCCACATATCAAGCTCAGTAGCTTTCATCAGCCTTGAAATGAGGGTAGGAACCTGACTAATCCTTCCCTATAAGGCAAGGTGTGGTGGAGGACTCATAACATACAAAAACCACTCTCTCAAAATCACTTTGTCCCAGATCCTCTGATTCTCGATCATATTATGTCTTTCAAGGGGTTGGGAGACTTAAGAAATCTCTAATGCATTCTCCTCCAAATACCTTTTCGCAAGCTTTACAGTTTGGTCTATCTTACAACTCATTTTAATAGCAAATCTGTTGCCTTAGGGTTTGGGTCAGAACATCAATTTCAACATCCTATCACAGGGATCTGTGTCCTGAGCTGCAATTATGAGTGCCAGGAACACATTTCCTCTCTACTGCCATTTGAGAGATAAGGACACTTTGAGGAATATAAAACCACAGATTCAAGGTTATGGTGGTATTTCTTGTCATTCACCAAAACTGTATTCAAACAAGACTAAAGATGAGGTACATCCAACCCAAATGGGTTGGGTTGACTACCAGCCCGCAGTTCCTTGATTGGCCTTGCTAAAGGTAGAGTTTATATCTACAAAAAGGGGTGCGGGGGGAGGTACGAAACAATGGATTTTCTTTAAAACATTATGTCAGAATTAAGTCAGAGTACATGCTGGTCAGGTGACATGTTAAGACGTTACAAAATAGTTTGTATGTTGACTTACAATTGAAGCAATTCCAAGTAACAAATTTGAACACAATAAAAAAGTGAGGATGACTATTTTACAATGGATTAGAGTATTTTTCCAGGAAAAATAAAATTATCAGTTTGACTAGACTTTAACTTGTTTCTTATTTGTTGTCTTTATGACTTAATTTTCTGTCTATTACGGGGCTTGGTTTCTTCTTCAGTTTCAACAAATCCTAATGAAACTTAATTCTACACTGGTCAGACTTTCTTGGAACTGTGATGAGGGAAAGGTCCAATGACAAAAGATGGACTCTACCTGTCCAGAGGTTCTAGAAGTTCAGTCTGGGGCTGAAATCTGGAAACTTCAGTAGCTTCCTGGGATTAATAAGGTTGGATTTCAGCAATAAGTACAGACAATCCCCAATTTATAATGGTTCAACTTAGATTTTTTTGACTTTATGATAGAAAACAAAAGCAATATGCTTTCAGTACAGTTTTTAATAAATTACATGAGATATTCAACACATAGGCTTTGTGTTAGATGATTTTGCCCGACTATAGGGTAACGTAAGTGTTCTGAGCGAGTACTATATCAGGAATTCAGGAGTGGCTTGTTCACAACCAAGGGAGTAAAGAGGACAAATTCTGACTTATCAGCTACATGGGCATCTTAAGAATGGGCCCCAAGGATACCTGCTTATATTCAGACTCAGAGTAAAGGACCGTTTTTTAAAATTTTTTGAAATAGAATACTAAATGTAACTTTTTTCTTACAAAATATCTGTGAGAACTTTCATTAAAATATTATTGTCAGACCAGAAAGTAAATAAATATTACCTATATGACATCATTTAAAAACTAGAAACATAAAATTAAAATTATTTCAATCTTTCATTCATGCCAGCATCATATATTTATTATTTTTTCCTAATTATTCCTAGCATATTTCTCAGTTGCACAGAGTAAACAAGCTTACTCATTAATTGGTATAAGAATATTGTCACAATGCATTATCTGTAATTCTATTTGCTGTATAAATTGGAAGGGACATTACAAGAACATGAGCTATATGTGCATCTTTTCAATTCAATTCAAGTTTTTAGCAAGTGAGGCACATAAGGGAAGTTCTGTTAATTTTTCAGGCTGATTGAAGACTTCAATATTGTTACCAAAAAAATAGAAATGCATGTAATCAGATGTCTTGATTTAAAATAGTTTTAAGACAAGAATACATGGTTTTCAAAATTTTGTAAATAAATAAGTTAAATAATTCAATAAATATATATATATAATATAATCTCCATAGAAGAATCTTTTCAAGGTTTTTTTTATTACATTTTTATACAATGTATTTTATAATGCACAAGAATATTCCTCCACCCCATGCAGATTTTTAGGGGAGAAATTCTAACACATTTAATCTCTTCTTGGATCATAAATTTGATTACTATATGTATTCTTTTAGACATTATTTTTGACTCCCAGAGAAAATTAATACCTCATTGGCTTAATATTCTATTGCCATTAGATTATGTTAAGTCTTTTAAAGGACTTTCTTTTCTGATGAGAAAATAGTATAGATAAGTTCTTACGATAACTAAATAATTTTCCTTTAATGCGGACATTTTATGCCTTGAAAATCAAAATGTCCAAAAAATTGACATTAATTAAAGTAATATTAAAATTTGAAGAATAAAAAGCGTGTTAATTGCACTACCTTGCTTTTTGTTGTCCTGTTTATTTCTTTTTTTCTTTCAGAATGCTGCCATCTTCTGGTCAAATTGTATGATTTCACACACAAAAAAAATTTCCGCAATACGAGGCAAATTAGGTTTATATAAATTCACCTTTTATTATTAGGAGTCACCTATTAAAGATTGTGCCTCCAATGTTCCAAAATTAGAGAGCTTTAAATGACTGTTCATAAACTTTAAGAAGTTAAATTCGCAGAGGGCGTTTCGGGATTTGTAATGTTATGAAAATGTATATTGCACAGTAAATGCATACAGAAGTAAAGAATAAGGGAATATTTGGCTTTGTTCTATTTCTGTGAAAATATATGGCTAAGTATAAGTAAGCAATTTTGACATATATTTGCTATTTTCATTTCTACAAACTTTTAATTTTCAAGGATTCCTTTAGCCAAGCCCCAGAAATCTTCACTGGAACACACTGTCCTTACCTTGCCCTGCCAAAAACATTTTAATCTACCAAAACCAAAAACTAGTAAATCACAATTTGAGAGCATGAAACGTCTAAAGGACTCATTAGCTATTACTTTTTGTCACTGATGGTTTCTACCATATTTTCTTTTTTTTCCCCATCATTATATTTACAATCTGCTGACACATGTAATCCACGCTAAATAGCCATGAAATCAGCCACAGTAACCAATATTTAACAGGTGAAGAATCTTGACACAGTGAGATCCATTGACTTGAGTCACTCAACAAGAGCCAGGATTAAATCTTGGCTAAAAGGAGCCATCTGGTCTTTCTTCAGTCCACCTCTGTAGGTGAAAGCAGAAAGCTACTTTTCCAAAGCTTTGAAATGATATCGTGAGGCAGAATTCTAAATAAAGACAAAAAGTATATGAGCAATTCAAAATTTCCACTCTCCCTTTGCTAGTTATGCATCCATAGAGTAAGGCACTCCTCCTGAGCTCCCAAATATCTACCTGCCTTCTTTCTTAACATGTCTAACTCTGTATTCTAAAATAATCACAACTTCTACTCTAACTGTATTGCCTTTCCCCTATTCAAAAATTCTGCAATGAAAAGGGTTGGTGGTGGGCAGGGAGAAGAGGAAGTGTGCTGTGCCAGATGGGTGTGACTCCAGGTCCCCTCCATGTTCCTCATAGCAGCAGGTCACATGAAAGATTTCATCACTAATGTGCTTACTTAGCGGAATAGAGGAAGAAGGAAGATTGTTATTAGCAAATTCTTCCAGTTTGGTCTTATTTCATTTGCAGTACCGTACTGTTTTCCCCATTATTCAAAGAAAACAAGTAAATGATTACATGCATTGTTGTATGGTGTTTTCCAGATAATGTGAAAATGTTTTCCATATTCTCTGGAATAGAAAGTAGGAGCCATTACACAGACATTAAGTTTAAGAACTCATGTGATTAGTTGCTTACAGTCAAACCATTCTCTTCAGCTAGCATATGCTATGAAGACCACATGGGAGCAGTTTTCTTTTCTTTCTTTCTCTCTCTCTTTTCTTTTTTCTTTTTTTTTTTTTTTTGGTGCTTTTTCTTGGAGCAGTAAGTGGAGTAGAAGCACCATGATTTAAACTTTTTTAGGTTTCATGTAAAAATTTTAGGAAAAAAGTTGGAAATATACAAGTCACTCCAACAAGTATCTTCTATATCTTTATTCCCTAATATTTTGGAGCTGAGGTTGGCTATATATTTTTTTATTCTGTGTGTTTTAACCCAAATATAATAATACTCTGCCAAATATTACTCCATAAAGTGGTACATGTACTTTATGCTCTTCTTTGAATTAGAATAGTGGCTAAGCTTTGAGGCATATAAATTATTCTTTTAATGTTCATCACATGGCAAAAAAAGCAGTCATTAAAATTTCCAATTTATATAGACACAGAGAGGATAATTCAAAGCTTGGATTTGGAGTGCTCCATTATGGCAGGTCTAAATCCGTAACAAACTGCACAACCATTGACATTGCATCTTTATTTCATTGAGACCAATTTTAAGAGGCTACATTTAAATATTAAAAATCATAAATTAAAAGCAAGTATAGTTCTTTCATTTATAGCATTTCTACATATACCTGTTAAGCAGAAAATGCCACTTTATGAGTCCATATAAATCTGTCCTTCATTAACACTTTTTCTATTTCATTCAGGTCTTTTAGAAAATGACTAAATTTAGATCACATCTTGATAAAGCAATGTGAACCTGGAAATTACACTAAATTTTCCATAAAACAAACCAATACAGAAACATGAAATTATTATTAATATTTTATAAGGCTGGGCATGCTTTATGTATGAACACAAAGCTTATAAGTTTTCTCTTTTTTAGTATTTATGCTAGGCTAGTCTTAAAATATTTACATTTTGATTAAATAATTAAACTGACTCCCTTTAAAGGTGATCATGAAGATTCAACGAGTTCATGGAAGTAAATCTCTTAACAGAGTTCTCAAGGCACAATGAGTCCTTACCAATGATAGTCATTGTTGTACCTCAATTTGCACAATAAGTTTGTTCTTTGAAACTAATACATGAAATTATTTTTGGTGAATTAAATAGTGTTTTAGATAGTATATCTGCATGTTGCTTAAATCCTATGGCAAATTATTCTTTGGGCTGAATCAAATTCTGGTATTTTTATACTAGAATAGATTGAAGAGAGACACATAGGTAACTGAGAAAGGGATGAGATCAAGACAATTGGGTTTAACTAAGAAGATGAAGATATCACCGGCCCAGAAAGGACATCCTTGTTCTGCATTTGCTAGAATAAGATAATGAATAATTTACAGCCAAGTTCTCAGCAAGATTGAAATATTCAACTTCAGGGAAAATGGAAAGATGAAGGAGCCTTTTATCATCAGAGAAAACCCAACAGCACACTTTTGTATTGAAAATGACATTAATGAATGTGGTCATTATGTGGGATGACAAGGATTGTGGAAGAGATTAATAATTCAGTCACCCTTCTCTGCATCCATCTTAAAAATTGTCATTTGGGTTTGGGCTCAGCCATCTCTGCTGCTTTCTGTGGCTATGCATTGTTGCTGTTCTGAGACAAACCCTGGTGGATGCCAGGCACGGTGTTCGAGGACCTCCAACTCTCTCTCCTCATTAGGAATATTCCAAAGAACCTATATTATAAATGATGAAGCCTATATTTCTGGCAAATGTGTTCTCTGCCTTCTAAATAGCTTACCATATAGACCCCTTTCAATATGAGTAAAAATCTCATTCTAAACAGAATATTAAGATGAATCCATATGAGTTTTCTTTTTTAAACAGGGTGTCTTGTGTACCTCTATTAACTTTCCTCTTTCTATCAATGGCGTGTTCCTTTCTACTCAAGGAGATGAGGAAATACTTTAGCGCTTAGTCAAAATATGACAGAAAGTTCATGAACTATGTCGTATGGTAACTCAGATGTCAGCACACGAGCCTCAGTGTTTCATCAGTGATGAAGACAAACACTTAAAGGAGGGATTTCTGCAGTGTGTTGGTGACTCTGAACAAATGATGTTCTTCCACATAACCACAGAATAATGTGGACATTCTCTTGGAATGCTAGTAACTGACTACCAATACTTGAACAATGCTGCTATTTGTGCCCAAAATATGTGTAAACAGACTACTCACGGAAACGATAATTTTTATTGATTGCAGTCCTCTCTGTAAATATTTGATTCTTATTACCAATTTTTATCTGGGATTGTTAGAATAACCCCTAATGAAAGTCAATTATCATTATTTAGCCCCCTTTTTTCAGATATTTAGTATCCTATTTCCCATTATCAAAGCCACACGCACATTTTTTTTAAAGAAGTAGCAAGTGAAATGTAAGTCGTCATGAGGTATAACTATTTCCCAATAAGCAACATTTCAAATTGCCAGTCCAATAAATGACCTCCCAATCTATTTTAATGTATTCAGTATCTACCTCCATCATTTCCTGGTGAATGTATTTTCAAGAGGATCTGGCTCTTAACAATGTACCATTATGTTGCCACAGCTTTTGTTTGATACTTTTATGATATACTTTCTCAGTGGTGAACATGCCTTTAAATACCAAATATTACCTTTTTGTTATGTACATTTTATTTACTCATTTAATGATCATTTACTGAATGCCACTATGTGCCATGTATTGTGCTGGATCCTAGAGCTCAACAGGCTTCCTGGAAGTTCACAGTTAAACAGGGAGACACACTAACAAGCAACGAGGGAAGCCTGGGGTGGGACACCTAAACTACTTTTGAAGGAATTGGTGAATGGTGACATACAATGGGTGCTCAAAAAATATTTCTTGAATATTTAAGGACAGATGGATCTACCCTGGTGAAGGTGTAGGTAGCCAAGAAAAGAACTTTCCAGGCAAAAGAGTCAGTGTCGGCAAAGGCACGGAGGTGGGAAAACTTACCTGATATTTGAAAACTAGAGGTTGGTTCAGGTTGGCATAGGTGAACTGGGGCTTCCTGTTCAGAGCCGAGGGTGCAGAGGCTGCTTAGAGTCAGATCCGAAAGTGTCTCCTACACCATGACAAAGAGAAACTTTAAGAGAGAAAGAGACAGTGACAGAGAAAGAAGGACATACATGCATTTTGGAAAATCTCTTTTGAATGGGGACAGAATACACTGGAATGACTCTAGGGAGAGTCATTTGAAGGCTGTTACAGCAATCCAGGCACAAAATGATGACGCTTGAACTGAGGTAGTAGCAATGAGGAAGAGGAGGCATGGATGGATCTAAGACATATTAAGGAATTATAATCTATACAGTAAAGTAACATTGGATATAAGGAGTAAAGAGGAAAGATACTAGACCTCTTTACAACTGAGCACCTAGGAAGATGATGCTGCCAAGATAGAAAATACCTTTAGCATCCATTTTCCCTTGTTATGAAAACAACCCTCAATTTTCATTTGAGGATTCCCCTGATGACACTTAGTTCATATGGTGAGGTAGGGCTACCCCCAAGAGTAGAGTCCATGACCCACATCAGAGCCATTGAACATACTGCAGTTCCCCTGGCCAAGGTCATGTGTGAGTGTGTGTGACTGAGTGTGTCTGCGTTGGTCATGGGGTGTGGGGAAGGCAGAGATTCACTCATCCTGAGCTAGTCCAATTTGAGTTCGAATATAAGGAATTGTGTGAGAAGCTGTCTCCTTTGCATTGGATTTAGAGCGACAAGAATATGAGGCTTGGATTACTGCACTCATCTTGCCACCCCAGAAAGAAATTCTAAGAATATAGCCAAGAGAGAAGCAGAGCTTAGTGAGAGAGCAAAAATATGCACATTTTGGTGACATTGTTTGAGCCCTGATTTCAGCCACACTTGAAGCTGGCCCTACAACTGGACTTTTCATTTATGCACATTAATATGCTTAAGCCATTCCTAGGAGAAAAAGTCCCAACCTCATGCAAAAGTCAAGGATAATGCCTCGGAAGCAGTTGAAATACACATGTCTGGAGCTCCAAGGAGAAATCTACCCTGGGGTGTAAACCACAGATAGGTTATTTTGGATGTATGATGATTACTTAAGTGGCATGAAGAAAAGACTGAGAGAAAATGATGGGGAACATTAACATTCAGTCAGTCAGTCACTCATCAAATGCTTACTGAACACCTACTCTATATCAAGTACTACATCAGTGAACAAAAGTGACAATAATAATAATAATAAATAATAATAATAATAAATAAGAAATCCTTGTTCATTTAGAGCTGGTAGTATATTGGAGAAAAATAAAAAATAAGTAAAGTATACAATGTGTTTAATAATGATATGTTCTAGGAAGGATAGGCGGGGTGTGGACTTTAGACGGAGTGATCAAGGTAGGCTTTACTAGGAAGTTGACATTAGCTTTTTGAGTAAAGATTGGAAGGAAGGAAGAAAACAAACCACATAGATACCTAGGGAAGAGCATACCAGGTGAGCTGGGAAAAGGAGCACAGAGGTCACCATGCTAGGGCCAAGTGAGCAAGGAGGTGGGACTAGGTCATCTAAGGCCTCCAAGGCCATTGTAAGACTTTGACTTCTATTCTGAGTGAGATGAGAAGCCAGGGGAGTGTTCTGAGTAGAGACGTTAGGTAATGTGACTTGGGCTGAGAATAGTCTTATAGACCCAAGGCAGGGATCAGAGAGACCAGTTAGATGGCAAGTGTAGCAGTCCAGGCCAGGGAGGATGGTGGCTGGGCCATGGTAGTAGCAGGCGCGGTGATACAATTGTTCATATTCTAGATAGACTTTTAAGGAAGAGAAAGCAGGAATTCTGATGGACCAAACAAGGTCTGCGAGAGAAAGAGTCAAGGATGACTTCAAGGTTTCTGCCTGGGCTACTGGAAGAATGAGAAAAACTTCAAAGAAAACGAACTGGAGTACCCAAAAAATGTGACAGAGTGCTGTGGCAGAAAACAGAAGAACATCACTTTGAGAAGGAGGACGTGGTTAGCATGCTTAAGTGCCACAGAACAACCACGTGACTAAGATAAGGACCTAAAATTGCCCGTTTGATTTAACGATAACCACCACAACAGAAAAAGCGGGTCTTTAATGAGTGCGATGAGAAAAATTTCAACCTCTTTTTTTTTCTTTTTTTTTTTTGCGAAAGCCAAAAGTACTGAACTTGCTAGACTATGAAAGGAAGTAACGATAGATTAAATAGAAATAATGAACCTATTGGAAGCTCAACCAAGTTCAGTGGATCTACTGTACATACAGCACGATGGGAGACAGAGAAACTTAAGTCACAGTCCATGCCCTCTAGGTCTGCAGGCACTTACAGATAGCGAGGATATATACGTGAACATGAATAAGGTGAATAATGCAGTCATCGCATTGCCTGGCATGTTCCTGTTCTATAAGCATCACCGGAGAAGGATTGAGCAGGAAGAACATTGCTAACATCGCTACCACTTATCGTCACTCACAAGAAACTTCTGTTTGTTCTAGAAACTGTAAACCACAAACATCCAACCCTCACTGTCCCTTCTGTGAGACCTGTTTAGCCTAATAGCTCAAAGTGTATGTATATGCACCAGACTGCCAGAGTAGGACTGGCACGTGCCAACTGGGAATACAACTAAGTGTGGTTAAAATGGAACATGATCTCTGATAGAACACTGATATTTTATATTTTGTAGGAACTTTTTCTTCTGCCTAGGGAAAAACTGCCTCACCTTGCATTTTTAGTTGGGTAATATTCCAGGTCCTTCATGATTTCCCTGAAGCAAATGAGAACTTGATCTTATTGTTGTGCTGCTACATGCAATGCAAAGGCAGCACTTCAATCAGCCAGAGATGCACTTACCATAAGGAGAAGGTGCCCAGTCTCTGTGGAGAGCACGAATGGAGAGGTGGGGAAGGGGAGAAAGGAATAATACCTGAACTTGAGTTTGGTGTGATAGGAAATATGCTGTACTAGGAGATAGAAGACATGGTGTCTAAGGGCCCTTTATCAAGTGTGAGACATTGCTCTCTCAGCTCTAAAGTGACGATCAAAGACATATCTGTTTGAAAATTCCCAATTACCTCTTTCAACAAAACAGCTCTGATTCTCTTTTTCACTTTGAGTCATATATTACTGGAATAAATTCAGCTGTTTGGAACACAGTGATCACTTGAAGCTGGGGTCAAAGATTTAGTCCTTGACTAGACTCATTTATTTTACACACAGAATGTTCACCATTCTGGAAACCCTTCCCAACTCCAGAGCTATAGACACAGTTCCAAACCCCACACAATTAATTATTGGTTGTAATTGGGATAAGAAGAGAGCGTATGCTTATTTCTGTAAAACTCCTGAAATTGAAAAACTTCTCACAGCTCAGTATACCATATCATCCTCATTTGCACATTTTATTTCATTTGGAAATAACTGGAATAATCTCTTGACACCTGCTCTTGTACTGCCTTCTTTGTGCTGATAGATAGGCCAAGACTGCTGAATTCATCCTTAAATTGCCCAATTCAGGTGAAGAAAAACACGCAAAAGAGAAGAATAAGCCACAGAGGTGCTCTACTTCTACTACAGACTATGTTAACTAAAAATCACAGAGTACCTGATATTAGGACTTCAGAGGATACAGGAAAGATTCCATGTGCTAGACTGCAGAAAGAAAATAAACCTCTCTCCTCAAAACAAGTAAGCATAGTTTTTAGTCTTATTTTGTTTTGTTTTACGCTATAATCAAGAAATAGTGTCATACAAAGAACCGATTCGTGAGAAGACCTTCAGTAGGTGGAGACTGTTTCCTGCCTTCCTTCCAGTAGGCCCTGAATGAAGACTGAGATATGCAAGCTAATGTGTAGACAACTGCCAAGAACAGGAAGCTGCATGTATTACAGGATCTTTAAGGACAGCACAGGGTCACCGCCAGCAATTCTCTGTGCCACATTTCCTAGCAGGCCGTGGTCTAGGTGGACTGAAGGAAGAACATTCCATATCCTGAGTTACAGACACTGCAGGTTGCCATTCTCCAGATGAGCCTGATCAGAGCCAGCCTTGCAAGATAAATGAACTGAATTTCATCCGACCTCTATTCTAATTTTCAGCATTATAAGATGCAGGAAGGTAGCCTCAAGGGAGACATAGAGAGGAAAGGGAAAGGAGGCAAGGTTCATGGTTGGGAAAGTGAGCAGACAGGAATGAGGGTGGAAAGAAAGTGTGTCCCATGTATACAAGACAGGAAGGAAGGAAGTGATGCAATGTGACAAGGAATGCAAGAGTGTCCCAGCAATTCCACAAAAATGAGAGTGTGCCAGGGAGGCCACAGGAAGGGATAGTGACTGTTGGGAAAGCTTCTGGAATGAACTGCAACTAGATAGCCTCTGACCCAAAGGAGAAAGGGACACCTCAGTCTGGAAAGATATTCCCTGTGTCCAAGGATGAACTTACAGTTTTGATTGAGTCTTCAAAGAGCACCCAAAAGAAGAGAAATGGAGGGAAGACCTCATCAGAGGAAGTTGTTGGCCTGAAATTCACACTGTCTCTAGCTGAGCAGATTTCTAAATTTTTTTATTCCTTCTATTCTTGTCTGAACTTGGAAGGAAGAACACTGAAGCGTAAATCAGGACCTCTGGACTCTATCCCCAGCTCTTCACTCACTAGGCTTATTCATCCTCAATGGTTAGGATACCATTCATGGTTTTAGCTGTAGAACTTCCTCACACACCTACCACCAGCCCATAGAGAACCTTCCATAGACTGCAGGTTTCATGGGGCCAAGAGCCATGATCATCTTGATCACTGTGGACATCACCACACTTAGGACAGTGCCACACATGGAGTAGATGCTCAGTAGATGCGTGTTTGATGAATTAAAGTAGACTACAGTCCATAAAGCAAATAAAAGCCAACCTGTCCTGGTGGAAGCAATATAAAACCCTACTACTTCAACTGTCCCTTCACCCCAGGGTCCCTGTAGGAATGCCAGGACTATGGGAAACCCAGTGCTGCACAGCTAGCTGGACTAGCTGTAGAAACTTCTCTTCAATTCTATGATCCTATGGTCTCTATGCAGCACATGTTGAGTTGAAGTGTGGAAATTAATCTGGTTTGGCCCAAATTCACCTGAGTGAAGGATCACTTTTCCCACTTCACCCTGTACTTTAAAGTCCTGGTCTTTAAACCTTCTGGCTGTTACATTTTTTCCCTCTCTTTGCAAAAGATGAAAGCATTTTTCCAGACAGGCCTGCTGTGAGTGACTTCATGGAAATGAATATCTCGAGTCCCTTATGTGCCTCTCACATGGGGAACTCCTTGCATTTATTTATTTTTAAGAATAGGGCTGGGAGGTTGACGTTTCCATTAGCAGTTGAGTGATATTTTTGAAAATAAGAACCCTATTCCTCAGTGAGACATGCCTCACATTCCGCTCTCCCCACTTCAGGCAGTTTTGTGCTACTAAATATGCAGGGGAAATGACACATGTCTGGAAACCCAGGAGCAACACCGTCTCACAACTGCTCACTCAGTGGGATACAATGAAGGTGTTGTAAGTGGTGCATTGAGGAAGGTAGACTCCAAGATTCTCAAAAGAGAAATCTGTGACACCTCATGCATCTGGCATTTTTCCCTCCAGTGGATTCAAAGGTGTCTTAGGTTTGAACTCTGATCACACCTGTAGTAGGATAAAGGTACAAAGTCATCTGACTTTCCAGAGAATCCTGAAAATATCATAGCATTTTGCAGTGAACTAAGGCCAGTAGTTTCTCTTCCAAGAGAGGATAGCTGTGGAGTCACGTACCGCTGAAGGAGGATGGATCATTTCCTCATGTACAACCTTAGATAACAGTAAGCCCTTTGAGTATCTGGCTCACTGCATTCTATACCCTAGTGTGCTTCTGTTCTAATGGACAGATAAAGCCAGTCTAACTGAAAGTATTCTCCTTTCAATTTGTGTTAACAAAGGGATCTCTACTGGGGATCCTATTCTCTTGACCTATGTGAAGACTAGTAATTGGATAGAGGTTATGAAATGGAAATTAAAAATGGAATTGGATTCCTAAGGATTATACTAATGGAACACAGATTGGATTAAATGTAAATTAAGTGTCAGAACAGGAAGACATTTGTCCCAGTTGACGAAAGTGTTGAAAGTCTTTGGGCACAGATATAGCATATGCAATCTCAAATGTACCAAGAATTTAATACTGTCCAAAAGATGACAGTCATTATCAAAGACAGGAGAAAACTTTGCAATGGCCTTTTAATAAACTCAAGACAGTTACTTAGACAGAAATTATTTTCATTGTTTTGATTGTTTACAGGTAAATGTATTAGAAACGAGACACTTCTCTTTAAAACATATATTTTTATTAAATTAGGGAAAAGGTTTGGTTTGCATTGATCTTTAAAGGTTTGCAAAGAAGTTGATAGTATGTGATAATTTCAAAGATCACCTATTCCTAGTCCAGAAAGGGAATCCATGTAAGCTTAGAGATTTATGTGCCAGTACTGAGGGTCAGCAAACAAAAGGGAAGATTGAAGTGGCATTACCCAGAGACCTGGAAATTTAAAAATAGTGCTTGACTGTGAGGGAGGAGCTAACTTGGAAAGCAAATCTGAAGAGGAAGGTGATTAATGGGCTGTCACTCCATGCAGAGTTCAGCGTGTATCTGAGAATCTGGGCCAGAAATTATCTTACGAGTTGTTCTCTCTCTTCCCTTCCACTCCTTTCATTCTCCTGCCTCTTTCCTCTAAAGCTGAAGTCTAGCACTGTATTGTCCAAGACCTGGAAGGAGACATACTGGGTGAAGGGGAGGAGATAAAAGCATAAATGTGATCAAAATACACACATGAGAGCAGACACATGCACATGTGCATGCACATGCGCTTGCACACGCGTGCACACACACACACACATATACACACCACACACACCCCTCTCCCTGTTAACACTCAAGTCATAAGGAACAAAGAAACCACAGCAGGAATTTCACATTTCAAAGAGCTAGTTAGAGGGCAGAAAGAGTTAAGGGAGTGTGTGCCTTTGTACCTGGTTTCTTTTAGCCAAGCAAAGCAAATGCCACACAAGCATACAGCTTTGTTCTTGATCATTCAAGTTATCGTTTTGGTGCCAAATCTAGAGGGATCCAAATAAAATCCAATTTTGCAATCATCAAATACTGAAAATGTTTGAGCATGCTTGGCGAGGTTAGATTTTGCTGGGCCCGTGATGCTGTTAATATTAGAAAACGAAGTTGTAGGATTCTTTTGCATGTTGGTAGATTTTGGGGTATGTTTTGTTTGGTTTGGTTTGCTTTTTATTTTATAGAGAGAATATGTGAAAATACTTTAACCAATGAGCTTCAGTTCTATATCATAGTAAAACAATTTACAATAATTTATTCTCTACTTCTCCTATGCCCTTTGTATGATAGAAAAAACAATGACTTTGGGAATAAAAGCTAGGTTCAATTTCCACTGCTGGCACCAGCTTTATGATCTTGGACTAATTTCTTATCTGTTCCTCAGTGTTGTTAATCCACAAAATAGGCAAAACAGTACATAGTTTTATGGTTTCCATTTAGTTTGAAAGAAAGAGTAAATGTAAATACTTAGCATTCATTTATTCAATGACATGTATTAAGCCCCTTCAGTATGCATGCTCTGAGGATACAGTGCAGAACCAGACAGGAAGCAAGGCCTTTGTCCCCAGGGGACAAATATTTCAGTGGCAAAGAGATAAAAAAAATCCTACAAACAAGTCCAAAGCGAAACACTGAAATACTTACAAGTTGGTTTCACAGGCTCTCATTTGTAGATCTTAACGGAATTAGTATTTTGCAATCATTTTTGTGATTGCCTAATTAATGTTTATATCCCTCGCTAAGGTATAGACTCCAGGAGGGCAAAGACTGACATTGTACACCCAAACCTTGCACAGAGTAGGCACATTATGCACAATGACTTAATGAATGAATGAACGCATTGTGATAAGGAAATACACAGAAGGGTATAATGGAGAAAATAGAAGTGGGGGAGAAAATCCTTTTATAGGATGGTCTAGAAAGGCCTCCCTAGGAAGCTGAAATACTTCAGTGCTGCAAAGAGGCCAGCCTTGTGGATGATAAGAGCCAGGAGAAGAGAATTCTAAACAGGAAACATGCAGGGCAAAGGCCCTGAGACAGGAAAGATGGTGGAATGCTTAAGGAACGCGGCGGGGCCAGATGCAGGGTGAGCAGCAGCTGGATCACACAGGGCTCGGAATCAGAGACTACGGCAAGTTTGAGCTTTATTCCAAGGGCCGCCCCTCTTCCACACCGCCCGCCTTGTTTATAGTTTTGTTTTAGTAACAAGATTCACATCCATTTAAAAATTAGGCAACAATACTAGATAACAGATCCTCAATCATGGATTGTGAAAAACAAATGTCCACATTTAGAAGTGAAAGAGATGTGAGCGAATGCATTCAATTCAGGAAAGGTTAACCTAGATCAGAATTTAACTCTAATTTCAGGCGGTTCCTTGAAATTATTACATTATGGTGCACTTGGCTTCCCTTTTTACAGAGTGCCCAGACATCTGACTGTACCAAGAAAAATGTCCTAATTTCACACTTTGTTGCCTCCACTTTGAAAGATGTCGGGGAAATTTTTCCAAGTCAGACTTTACAGTGCCCCAAAATGTGGACTCTTTCTCCAGTTTTACTGGTTAACTTCCAGCAAGTTATCTAAGCTTTATTGATCAGCTTCCACATCCTATAAAGTATCATAGAGGTCACCTTCCCTGCATATTTTGTCTTCAGCCTCCTAGGCTCACTCCATAGAGGAAGTGTGTGCTAACTCATCTCTGCCCTTCAAGCCAATTCAAATTAAGCCACTGCTCAATACTTTTATCCTTCAGAGCAGGAAGTTGGAAAGTTCTGCTGTTTTCTCAAAAGTTTAGTAGTTGACATCTATTGTGTCCAGCTGCTCTTTGGCTCCAAGTTTGGATTTATTTCTTTGGTTTTGGGAAATTCTCCATTCTTCCTCTTCTTCCTGCCTTGACTGTGCCGGAAATCTATCTTAGCATGGCTTAGCATTCAGATTACCACTTGGCCCAATGCCCAGCACCTAATGCCGTGACTTACTTATAGAAGATTGTGGATGTATGTGCTCGATGGAGAGAACTTAGACAACAGTACCTATTGTTAGCCCTTTGAGTTCTACCTTGAGCAAGAAGTTTGATTGTACTCATTCCTATGCTAGCAGAAAGGACTTTTGATTTCGGCAGGGGAAGTATGCCCAAAAGTTTCTAAATAAATACCTTGTCTGGAACTGTCTTTGAAATATACAGAATAACAATATATAAAGGGAACTTTTTAAACATATGATACCAGAAGTGTATGTTAAATGACATTGAAAATACTTGTGCTATAATGTTGTAATGAAAAAAGGAATAATGTATATAAAACATGAGCTCAACCATATAAAACAATTAGCATAGAAAGAAGGACACAAACCAAACTGTGGACAATGTTTATATCTGGGTAATGAGATTGTGGATTTTTTTCAATTTTCTTCATTGTTTTCTACACTTAATATTTTTTAAGACATGGATTATATGTATAATCAGAAAATTTTACTCTTATTATTTTACTATTTGTAAAAGAAAAAGAAATTACACTGTGCCATCAAAAATTCAGAATAAGTATTATTCTCCTGATTCTCAGTGGTTCTTCATCTCGGGCACATTAGAATTAACTGGGGAGTTTTTAACAATCCCAATGCCGGAGCTGAACTCTGTACCAATTAAATCAGAAACGTAACCCAGGCATCAGTGTTTTTAAGTTCTCCAGGTGATTTAAATGTGTAGCCAAGGTTAAGGACTACTAGTAGACTAATTGGATAGCTTAGATCAGTGGTTCGCAATGCTGGCTACAATTAGAATCTCCTGTGCTTATGTTTTATTTTGCCTATGTTTGGTCCCTAACCCCAGGTTCTGATTTTAATCGATTTGTGGTGAGGTCTGGCACTAGTGTGTTTTAAGTTTCTCCAGGTGATTCTGATGTACAGATAAGTCTGTGGAGTATTCGTTCCATGCAGGGCCCTGCACTGTTTCATGTGCCTTATCTCATTTATTCTTAAAATAATCCAATGAGGTGGGTATTATTATCCTCATTTTACAGAAGAGGAAACTAAGACTCAAAGACATGAATGCAATTGCTCAAGGCAACCCCAGCTTGTTTGAACTCAGCTTATCTGTCTCCTGTGGGGATAGGCAAAGAAATAATGCTTTCTAAATACTATAATGGAGAATCTGGCACATCCGCTTTTAAAATGTTGATGCAGTAGCTCTTTATAGATCTTTCAATTAGCATGCATCTCATTCCTGTCAAACTCCATCAAGTGTAAGTACATCTGCAGTATCCTGAGCATTTTTCTTTCTTCATTCCATAATTACCTAAGTAGCATTAGAACTTAAATAACTTCCGACTTATTCGAAGTTACAATAATGTCTCGTTGCTTAACTTTATGACATTGTCCAACTTCTTTCCTGTAATCATGGCATGATTCCTATTTTTATTTTATTTTATATCACTGGGGGTTAATAAACAAGTAAGTATATTTTGAAAATTCCCTAAAGAGTTTTGCAAAATTCCTTAAATAATTGTAAGCACTCTTGGGTGCCACAAAACAAGTCTTTAGGATTGTTCTTCCAGACAAATTTCAACATCATTGGATTTGCTGAAGTTCCTTTCTGATGCTTTACTTAGATTGAGCTGTGTTTTACTGAAATGGCTTAAAGAAAACTTCCCCCCTTAAAATAGTCAAGATTCCCACTGACCTCAAGTAGAACTGCAGGTGCATATCACCAGCAGAACTGGGCCCTTTTCACTTATAAGTTGAGTCCCAAGTCTTTGAAGTAAGACCCGTTTGCCCAGATTTGTATGGCATTACCTGAGCATAACATCACCCAATAAAGCTGAATTGATGGGTTAAGGATACAAATTAAGCCATTTCAATTGCCAGGAATTCCAAATCAACTTATGAGGCAGGTTTTATGAGAGAGCAGAGACCACAGAGAACAAATACTGTTTTTTTTTACGAAAAGTAACTGTTTTGCTTTTGCAGGATAAAATAGAATTGCCTTTCAAATAATTTTGACAATGAATATCTTCCAGCATTTACAAACTTGCAATGTAACATAGTCTTAATTTGAATACCTGTCAATCAGTACATATCTAAAGAGAAAAGAATACCTAGACAGTATGTACCCTTTGCAGTCTCACTAATGTAGAGGTGACAAAACTGATATTTTGAGATCAAGGTCTGATTAGTGCTTTCATGAAGTTCCTCAGGTTGCTTCATTTTTTTTATAAATAAAAGCATTTATGTAAGTGTATTTTCATATACGCGTGTAGAATGGAAAGGAGGAGACCTGTTCTGATATAATTGGTTTCAGTTAATTAAAATTTCTGACTTATAGCTATTTGTTTCAGAAAAACTTAAGGTAAACAGAGAATATTTGTTATAAAGCAAAATTATAGCCTTTCAAGTTTTTATCTGTGGATGTTCAAAAAGTTCTTGTTTCTTTTTAATACCTAATTTTATATAATTTTATCTATCAATTTAAAAATTAAATTATATAAATAAAAAGATAATCCCTAATTTATGTGAACATATGTATAGGTATTTTTATAAAATCTGTACCACAGGCAGAATTGATATTTTTTGTGATTGAGTGGCCCTTTTCTAATTTCTCCCAAACATTTTTACATGCTCAGAGAATTGCAAAATTTCTAATATGTTTTTAATTCTGGATATTCATACAGCATTAAAAAAATAGGTGTTTTTCATCCATCTCATTTTTTATAAGAGTTCAATACATCTATTTCAAACATATCTCAACTATTGTAATTCTCCAGAAAGAAAATCTGAAGATGAAAAAATTGGGCTTTGACTCCTGAGAAGGAGAATCAACCTGCCTTCTTATAACTTCTTGTAACTTTACTCACAATTTCACAATCCTTGCTAAACCATAAGCAATGGGCCAAAAGCAATAAAACTGCAGAAACCCAGTAAGAATGTGCCAGAGTTCAGCGAACAAGTGCCCCAGGCTTAACTTCATTGACCTTTAATCTGTTTGGGTCATCAGCACTTTTCTATATAAAACATGCCACAATGTGAGGGTGTCAGGCCTTGCAGAGTTCTTATGCAGGTAAAAGTCAAACTTGACTTTTGGTGCTGAATAGTTGGGGTAAATTTGCCCAAAAACCAATAAAACCGTTTTCTCTGGCATGGCGTATTTGAAACACGTAGCTGTCAGAAAATGTATTCAGATGTAATCTCTGACTCAGGGAAGACTTTTCTGAGGTTTCTCTGGCTTAATGCTTATGAATGCTTTACCCCAGACTTTCTGGAACTCTAACACTTTCATCTTAAGAATGAAATGCAGCCTAGACTCATCGGGAAGTCAGGAGACCCAGATTCCTATTATTGATGTTCCATTTGTTAGCCACATGACCTTCAGAAATGAAGTTTGGAAATCATTTATTAAAGCCCTATCTTATGGGCTAGCACTGATGAATATTTACAGCACAGTTGCTGACTTCAAGAAGCACCTCAATTTAATGGTGAATATAAATTAACACATTACCATGATATTCTTCGAGAAGTGTTATATGAGCCTTTGGGAAAATTCTAAAGAGACAGAGAGAAAGAATAATCAATTCTGTTTGGGGGTGTGTAGGCCAAAATGTCTGGAGAGGCTTCAGTCAGGATCTTGAGAGATAATTAGCAAGTAATTTGGGGTGGCGAACATATATGGAGCAGGAGTAGGAAGGACAATCGGTTAAAATATGTATTGAGGCACATTGTGAAAGGCTTTGAATAGCTTTCTGAGGAATTTGGCCAACTTGAGCTCTTTGGGAATGAATTTCCTCATCTTTAAATAAAGGAATTGGATTGGATGGTTTCTGAGTTCATGGCCGGATCTAAAAGTCTAAATAAGATTACATTAAAAGTTCAAAAGGAAGTGTCTTGTATAAAATCTGGCCAGAATTTTTTTAAGGATATCAATTCCTATATAGATAATGGCAAGTCAGTGGCTATTATGCCAAATTCCAGAAAAACAACCTCATTTGCATCATCATAAAAGAGTTTAATTGAAAATAAAAAAAATAAGATTTTCTTAATGAATCAATAAGACTTTGTGTAGAGATACCAAAAATATACTTTTCAGGGCTTCAAGTTGAATCACGTAAAATGTTATTCGAGAGTGATAATGCTATAGAGTGAATTGCGTCCTCCCAAAATTCATGTATAGAAGCCCTAGCCCCCAGTGTAACTGCATTTGCAGTAAGGAAGTAATTAAGATTAAATGAGATCATAGGATAGGGCCCTGATCTGATAGCATTAGTGTCCTTATAAGAAGAGAAGATAGGCCAGGTGCAGTGGCTCACGCCTGTTATCCTAGCACTCTGGCAAGCCGAGGTGGGAGCACCACTTGAACTCAGGAGTTCGAGACCAGCCTGAGCAAGAGTGAGACCCCCCCCCCCACCCGCCCCCCGCCATCTCTACTAAAAATAGAAAAAATTAGCTGGGCATGGTGGTGCGCGGCTGTAGTTCCAGCTACTCAGGAGGCTGAGGCAGGAGGATTGCTTGAGCCCAGGAGTTTGAGGTTGCTGTGAGCTAGGCTGGAGCAAGACTCTGCTGTCTCAAAAAAAAGAAGAGTGAGGATAGAGAGCGGCCATCTGAAAGCCAGGAAGCCAGCCCTCACCAGAAACCGAAACCTGCCATACCTTGACCTGAGACTTCGGGGTTCCAGAACTGTGAGAAATAAATTTTTGTTGTTTAACCCGGTCCTTGTTTTGTTGTCATGGCAGCCTGAGCAGACTAATACAGATAATAAATTTTTTTTCAGGTATCAAAGTTTATTAAAAATGTGATTGTAATATTTAAAACATTTAAATTATTAGTTCTTTATGGTAAATATCATGCTCTAGAAAATGAAGCATTTTAATTGTGCAACAATGTGATGATTGTTTATTGTGCACATAATTCCCCCCATGATGCCTTGTTATTTCATTTGAAATGAGAACATCCATTAATTTAAAACTTCTCACTTTCCACATATCTGAACTTTACCAGTGAGCTAAGTATTAGTGGTATTCAAAAAAAAAAAAAAATGAAATGGGCTAATGAGCTTGGTGCATAAATGAATTTCAAACCAGATAAGTTCAGTTCTTTTTTATTCTTTTTTAAATTATTTCTAAAGGGCTTCTATTAAATATTTATGTATATTTAGTATATTTACATATCCTAAAAACTCTGGTGATTATTTTGGCATTCACTAGACTCAATCTTTTCAGCATCTACTTCATGCCAGATATTGTGTTAGGCCCTGGGAATAAGAAACCTGAGGAAGATAGACTCATTCCCTGTTTTCACTAAGCCCAAAGTCAAACCTGTAAGACAATAAAACTGGCAGCCACCAGACAATAAAGTCTATTAAAGGCTAAGATAGAAGTGTAGGTTTCTGTGGGAGTTTTAGCAAGAGCACCCAACTCATTAGAAGAGCCAGGAGAGGCTTCCTAGAAAAAGTCTTATTTTAGCAAAGCCTGGAAGGAGGTTGGCATGTATAAGGTACTAGCAACTATGTCAAATGAATGAATGTTAATCAACAGGAATTAGCCAACAAAGACTTGGGAATGAGTTTTCAGATAGAGTAAACTTTATTATGTTTGAAGGTCTGAAGTGAAAAGAACACAGCCAATTTTACAAACAAAAGGAAGTTCAATACGTCTGGAGGGCAGAACCCCAAGGGACTGAAATGTGAGAAGCAACTGTCAATGGACCAGAAGAAGGAACCCATCGGCCTATGTCACTTTCAGGCATCACTGAATAAATCAAGAACTATGCCGCTGACTTCCACTATCTGGCACATTAGGAGTTAGAAGGTGCTTGGGAAAAAATAGTTTTTTATTATTTTAAGAAAACAAGCAGTAAAAGATTGTGAAATCTTTTATATTACAAATATTATATGAGTCACACATATTTTCTCCTTCTGGCTCAGAAGAAACACCACATATATATTAATAGTTGAGAAAAAAAAATTCTTTAGATAATCTGAAACTCCTGACCAAAATGTAAATTTCCACCTCCTTTCCCTGGGGTTCCTCTTCCAAGACTGGGCAGGGCAGGCCTTACCTTGGTTTAACTTCTCTAACCTGTCTGAGTTGCAGCCAAGAGCAGAGCCACCTCTAGCCACCTTTCAGGGTCAAAGTGAACTATGTTAACAAGAACAACTAGGAAAGCAGAGCAATGTCATCTGGAACATGAAAATCGTACTCTCTATATATATATTTAAAAAAAGAGAGAGAGGTTAATTTTCAAATAAAATGGATTTATTGTAGGGCTTTGTCATTGTTTCGCTAAGATTTTTTTTAAGTATATTTCTGCACATTTCAGCTTTTGTTTATCTTCTCCACAGAATAAGGCTATCAGCTGGGTGATTTAGAATTCTCATATTCCTGGTGTGTGCATTCAGTATTGTAAATGTTCTGGCCACGGGTTTAAATTATTTTTTCCCTTAATCAAAATTGCCCAATGATTCTTACTCTCCAAAATCAATGTATTATATGCATATTAACATAGTAACGACTGGGTTAATCAATTATTTCTACATCTTAAAAGTCAATTCAGGCTGGGCACCGTGGTTCATGCTTATAATCCCAGCACTCTGGGAGGCTGAGGCGGGAGAATCACTTTAGGCCAGGAGTTCAAGACCAGGCTGAGCAAGAATAAGACCCCGTCTCTACCAAAAATAGAAATATTAGCTGGGCGTGGTCGTGTGCACCTGTAGTCCCAACCACTTGGGAAGCTGAGGCAGGAGGATTGCTCGAGGCCAGGAGTTTGAGGCCAGCCTGAGCAATAAAGCAAGACCTAAAAATATAAATAAATAAATACATAAAATATTTTAATATTTTTAAAATATTATAAGAATAAAGTACAATAAAATATAAATATAATAAAAGTAAATTAAAATTTTAAAAATAAAATTTAAAAAAGTGAATTTGGTTATAAAGCTTGACGGATAAAAAGCTTTCCTTTATTTCCTTTTCCATCCACTGACTTTGTAGTTATGTGTATGTGAATATGAGCTAGGGTTCACAGTGCATGAGCACACACAACACATATACTATTCAGCAGCCAACAGGGATAACAATGACTTATCCTTTAATTAAAAAGTGTTTATTAATAGTTTTCTTAACCCAGCTACCCCAAGACACTAAATTTTAAAAATAAATGAATGTTAACAGGACATAAATATTATTTTAAATAAAGACAAGAGAATATTTTATTATATGGTATCATTGATAGCCTCTTAATAGTTGGATATTTCAAATATAAGCCTTTTTAAAGATATTTTCATATTACTGTCCAGTTGATATAAATGTTAAAACTCTAGATAAAAAATACTTATCCAAAATGAGCTATTACCCATCTCTACATATCTCTAAATGAAACATGTTTTGAATTGAAGAATGAAGAATTTCCAGATAATCCGACTTAATAAAAAATTACTCAGCATTAACTATAGTTCTGGACAATTTGTCAGGCATAGAACTTATCTCCACTTTTGTATCTTTATCACTAAAAGACAGTAAGCTCATCAACACATGAGTAAATATTCAATTTTTAAAAGAATGATAAAATAATTTGTCAGATATTACAGAGCAATTGCTAACATATGGCCAATGGTAAATATATGAATTCGTTTTTATCTGCTTGGTATCTTATACCACATCAAACAATTTCTGTTAATAAAAATGTAAAATATAAAAAAACCATCATATATTTTCCTTACTGTAAACTTACATGCTCATAAAATCCTTGAGAATTTACAGATCCTTTAATCTCAATTGTATACATCTACCGACGAGGAAACTGAAGCCAAGCAGAGAAGATGATGCGTCCAATTGAGTGCTTCCAGTTTACTGCATACTAGGCATGGTTCTAAGAGCTTTCCTTGTATTAACTCATCTGAGCCTAACCAGTTTATGAAATGAACACTCACTCAGTGGCTTGCTGGGAAACCCACTGGGGCAAAGGGGTAGCTAAGCCCTGTTTTGCCAATTTCTGTGTTATAAATACTTGCAGCAGTGACTGATTTCAAGACACCAATAATTCAAGAAATGTCTCACAAAATTCCTGAATATTTAAGAATGAGCTCTCTTAACCTGGCACCATCCAACTCTGGAATACCAGTGGGAGAGAAAGGAAACTTAGTTGGGCACAGAGAAATTAATAACGGTGTGTCAGTATAGCAGGATTTGAAAGCAGACAGTCTGGCTCCAAAACCTGCCTTCAACCACCAGGCTCCTTTGCCTCTATTTGCATTTAGTATTTTACATTGTTTTTATCATTAAACTGTCCCTACATGATTTTCTTTTATCTCTTTATAAGCATATGGAGCCATTCAGCACATAATGGGAAACACATTCTATGTGTAAAATACAACAATATTAATTACTAATAAAGATTTATTGATCACTTACCATGTGCCAAACACTATATAGATGTTTTTGGGAGCATGAGAACTAATCATAAAATAATGATACTAAAGTTTTTATTTGATTCCTTATACTTTTCTGTGTTTTTAAAATTTTTTCTACAAATAATGTCCAGCATATACAAATTAAGCATTTGTTCAATGAATAGACATATGTTATTATAGTCATGAACATTTATTTTAAAATAAAAGTGAAATCAAATCACTGTGATATAAACTACTGAAACTCATTTCTTTTAGAATTCCTTTTGAGAAAAGTGTCAGAACATAGACATCCAGACAATTATTGTTTTTCTAAGTCAGGACTTCGCAAACTTTTTCTGTAAAGGGTCAGATAGTAAATATTTTAGGTTTGTAGGCCATCCAGTCTCTGTTCCAACTATTCAATTCTGGTGTTGTAGTGCAAAAGCCACATAGGTAATATGTAAACCAATGTACATGGATGTGTTCCAATAAAACTTTACTTGAAGACACTATAATTTCAATTTCATATAGTTTTTTCGTGTTACAATATAGTCTTTCTCCTGGGCTTTTTTTGCTCAAACATCAAAAAAAAAAAAAAAATGTAGTTGAGATTATACCAAAACTGGGGAAAGGTAGATTTGGCTTCTTTGCAATCCTTTTCTGAGTGATTGTATCATAAAAATTAACATTGCAATGATAGTGTGATATATCATCAGTGGTGAAGTATGTGGATTTGGGACTGAATCCCAACTCTACTTCCTAGTTTGTGACATTAGCTACTTAAATTCTCTGTGCTTCAGTTTCCTCATCTATAAAACAGGGATATTAATATTCCCTTCCTCACTGCTTTATTCATAGGGATAAATGAATTAATACATGTAAAGCACTTAGAACTGTACTTGCTATGTAACAAATACTACATACATGCTGGATAAATAAATAGCCTCATTGTTTAAAACCATTTGGGAGCTCTCCTTAAGAAAGACTTTCGAAGCCACTTTAAAAATCTTGGAAGAGAGTATCATTACCTTCCAGTCATCTGCCTTATTCATGAAAACTGTCACTGAATTTGTCCATTTTGAAAATCTTAATCAAAGCCAAACTTCTCTATCAAAACTCTACTTTGAAAAATTTACTTCATGAAATCCATCACTAGATTTGGGTGTTTAAAAATATAGTTATCTTCCAAAGGACAACTATTTCAAAACAAGACATCAAAAGAATGAGTACTAAGCTGGAAGACAAAGAGGGTCTTCTATGCAAGGTGTGAGCAATGGAATCATGCAAGTCCACAACTCTCCAAACTGACTATTCTAACACAAACAACTCTCATTTAGATACAAACCTTCTGGCATTTTTCTCTATAGTTAACACTTTACACTTTCACACAGGGGCTTACAACCTTGGAAAAGGAGATACAATAGATGCACATGAAAAAAAATCCAACCGAATGCAATAAACGATAAAGGACAAACAATAAAGCAGTGGTGTGTTGGAGAAGGGCTAAATGAATTCTAGTTGAGGGAATAGTAAAATCTATCATTAGGGTACTTTTGTAGATGGGCCTTGAAAAAAAGGAATGATTTTTTTCGAGAAAAGGTACAGCTGTGGTTTGTAACATTTTTGTCCTCTGAGCGCCTTTTTCTGTTAACAAATCCAGCCTCTGGCCACAGAGGGGACAAGAGATCTGGCTAGGCTCATCATAGTATCTCCATAATTTTTCATACCTATCAAACAAGACTCCTTATTTCAGTTTCTGGTCATAGAATTCAAGATACAATTCCCGGTATTCCTACATCCATGTCCCCCACTGCATGGAGAAGCTCAGAGATTAAATGAGGGACAAAGAAGAGAGATATAGAGTCCTGACACAGTTAGATCCAGTCACCCTGAGGCCACATCCATGCTCAAACTCATGATATCCAAAATGCAACTTATCTTCTTCTTCCTCCACTTACCTGTCACCACCAGACACACCTGTCCCTTTCCTAGAATCTACATCACATTGCCAAATCTAATCATCCACTTAGAAAACTAGCATTCATTCATGTTTCCTCTACCTTCTTCACCTCACCAAACCCAGTCAATATCAAATCCAGATGTTTTTTGTCTCTGCTTCCTTTTGTGATATTTACTTTTTATTTGTATGAACAAAATGCATGTTTATATTTAATGGTTAAAGTAGGATGACTATGTGTATAACAAAAATTAACAGGCTTCTTCTACTGCATCTCTCCCCTCTTCTGATTTCTACTCCCCAAAGCAGTTGTTTTCAGATCTTTTTGCTACTTCTATTGCTATTTATTTCAATATTTCTAAATAGCATACTTAAGTAATGTTTCTTAATTTTTCACTTTTAGTTATTTAGCTATAAATAATAAGCATTTAGCTCTCATATACCACACACGCATTCTCACATACTACCAAAATGTTATAATTTGATTATATTCCCTTACTTGAAACAACTTGTTTTCCCTTAGTTGCCTCCTTGGGTGGAGGGGGGGTGGGTGTGGGTGTGGGGAGATGGGGCTTATTTTCTGCATTCCTTTCATTAATTCCTTTCCAAACTCTTTGCCAGAGCTGCAAAACTTCTTTCAGTATGTTGATGTAATTGATCTGGTAATCTACCAGCTTTGTTTTTGTGATCTGTTTTGTCTTTTTTTAAAAAAAAATTTTTTTTGAAGATATTTCTCATGTAGCTTTCTATTTTTATGGCACTCTGTGGACTATCTGTTATCTACCTCTCTTCCCAGGTATCAACTTGTCACTGTCATCAGGGCATTCCATTTGGCTCATCCTGGGGTGGATCCCCTGTTTCCTAGAATCCATTTATCTTCCCCTGTTTTGGTTCGCTTCCTTGTTATGAGGGAGCCAATTCTCCAATGGCTTCTTATGAAATAGTGCATGGAATGCCATTTTTAAAAATAATTTCCAGGTCTAAATATGTTTTTAATTTGACCATCAATTGATTGATAGTTTAGTTAGGTACAGAATTCTATGTTGGAAATTATTTTCCCTTAGAATTTTTAACCATTACTTGATTGCCTTCTAGCTTCCAGTTTTGCTCTCGAGAAATCCAGTGTCACTCTGATTTCCAATCCTATATGTGATCTGTTTTCATTTCCTATATCACAAATTTACGTTTTTTTCTATCCACCTCTAATGTACTAAGAATTTATAGTAATGGTACTTAGTGTTATTTTATTCCTTTTTTCTCCCTCTTTTTTTTCCCCTACCCACTTGTTTGTCCCTTTAAATCAGAAAATTCATTCCTTCATTTCTGGAGATATTGTATTTTTAAAAAATAATTTCTTCTGCTTAGTGTTGTATGTTCTTTCTTTCTATTACCTCCTATGATTTAGGCATTTGATTTCTTAGGTTTATTCTATATTATGTTTAACCTTTTTGTTTTCCCATGTCTTTGTCATTTTATCTTCTTTCTAAAAAATTTTTCTCTATTTTCTAATACTTCTATTGATTTTTGAAATTTCTGCTTTTAAAAATTATTAATACATAAGAGCCCATTCATGTTCTCCACATGGTTCTTTTATATGGCTTCTTGTTCTTCTTATAGTATTTTTGATCACTTACTTCTTCACAGATTCTAATCATGGTTTTATTTGCAGTTTTCTTTTCCTCCTAGTATTATCTCTGCTTTCTCCAATTTTCGTTTTTTGTACGTACACATTTTTGTTTTGCCTTCCACGTTAGAGGCTTTCCTTATATATCTGGTGGGCTCTAGCTATATGTTTGTATATAAAGTGGGGTCCCTAAAAGTTGATTGGATGCTTTGCGTTGGAATGTGGCGCAGAGGAAGGCACTGTAGGACTTGTTTACTGGAAGCTCTATCTGGTTGAGACTCAGCTCTTTTCCAGAAGTTTCTCAAATGCTGACATCTGTTGGCTTTTTTTTCCTCTCTGGGAGTTTCTCCAGAAAGGAATCTTCCGGCACTTCCCAGGTAATAACGGAGGTAATATCTGACTATAAAAATTCAAGGAGCTGAGCAGGAGAAGGGAGCATGCGGACTTTCACTTGCTCTCTATTTCCTGTGTTGCACCTCCCATCCTGCCCTCAGCTCTGACCAATATCCTTGGGTCCACAGCCTGTCTGAATAGTCTCTCCAGAGAGTAAACTTTCTGTCTCCTGTTCAAGTGGCAGATGGGAAGTTGACTGGATGTCAACTTGGGGTTGGGGATCTGGGAATCTAACTGCTACACATAAAGTCACTTCTCATCCCCATATGCCTGTCCCCACCTTCCAGACTAACTGGTGCCTCAGATTCCTGAGAAATTTCAGGTTTTTCTAACTCAAAGAATCTTCTTCCTTCTTACTGACTTCCCATTCCCCCGTCCCCCACAAAGACCGAGAATACAGCTTTCTGCAGCCTATAATTTAGCTACTACTTCTAATCAGTTCATCTGCTTTCCAGAATAAAAATGCCATTGATACGAATTGTGTTATTTTTGTGTCTTCCTGTCACCTTTGCTTCTTTTTTTTCCCTTGTGTGTTATTTTTCTTTCCTTCTTCCTTTTTCACTGTAATGTGAAAAAGGAAAGCTCTAAGAAAGCTTAAGAAAGCTCTAAGATAAGTGAATGTGCTTATTCAGTCATTTTTAACCATGAGGACCTAAAATTTTTTTTAATCTAAAACCGTACCCTTCATTCCTATTCATGCTTTAAGGATGGTCTTCATAAAGTCTTCATCATCTTTCTTATGGACTCCTGCAACAACTTTCTGACCGGTATCCTTTCCAGTTTGTCATCCTCAAATCCACTTCCAACACATTTCTCAATTCATCCATCCAAAATGCAAATCTCTCAATGTCGCATATGCTTAAACTTTAAGAGCTCCCTATGCTCTAGAGAATAATATGCACCTTCCCTAGTGTGGCTTACAGCCCTGAATGAGCTGACACCTCTCTTAGGTCACCCATTGCCACATAATGTACCTAAAGTTCCAGCAACGTGGAACGGCTTGTGCCAAACTCTCAACTGCAAACATATCACCCACACAGAGGCCATGCTATCTCCCACCTCCTTGCGAATAAATACCCTTTTTGTCTCCCTCCACATATGCACAGTATTCCTGCAAGTGGCATCTTCTCCTGGAAGCATTTTTTTTATTTCCCTTGCCCTGGAGGATCAGGGGTCTCTATTCTGTATTCTTATAGAAAGCTCCTTGTCTCCACATACTTCATATACTGAAATGAGTTTCTCATGCTTCTGTGCCCATGTAGGAGAGGAACTGTGACTTACTCATCTTTCCCAATTTGTTTGTGGTCCAGCCCTTCCAGAAGTGGCCATAGAATACTCCAGCTGCTTCTCTTCCTTTTTATCTTTCATCCCCACCTTCTGGTAGCTAGGACTAACCTCTAACCTTAAAACTAATTTAACTAAGGGTTAAGTCTACACACGAGGGTGGTCATTATACAGAATGGGCTATATATCACAGAGGAGAAGGTCAAGGAGAAGGTCAGTTCCAAACCCAGCCTGACACTGCTACTCCTAGTGTGTCCAGCCCAGCTGCTCTCTGTCTCAAGGCACCTGCACATCCTTAAACTCTAGTGATGACATGTTTTGGGCTCTCTGTGTCTGATTTTCCTCAGACATGTAAATAAAGCTTTCTTCATCACCATTATTATGGAAATGTAGTTTTGTTTTTTCATAAAGCAAGATAGTGGAATGGAGTAAAAAGATTGATTTGATAGCCACCTAGCTTTTTCTGTTTTCCAAAATGCTTAGAAAATACCAAAAGTAGTACATAGTAGTCTCCCCTTTTCCACGGGGCATATGTTCCAAGACTCTCAGTGGATGCCTGAAACTGTGGATAACACCGAATCCTATATGTACAATGTTTTTTCCTATATATGCATACATATGCTAAAGTTTAATTTATAAATTAGGCGCAATAGAGATTAACAATAACTGATAGTAAAATAGAACAATTATAACAATATACTGTAATAAAAGTTATATGAATGTGGTCTCTCCCTCTCTCTCTCTCTCTCTTTCTCTCTCTCTTTCTCTCTCTCTCTCTCTCTCTCTCTCTCTCTCTCTCTCTCTCAATACTTCCTTGTACCATATGGACCTATTTTCTGACTGAGGTTGACCGTGAGTAACTAAAACCACAGAAAGTGAAACCACAGATAAGGGAGGGACTCCTGTGTAGTTTTTCAAATGTATCCTCTTGTTTGCACCCAAAAGGACATGTTAATATCTGCTGCGGTGGGAAAAGGGAAGAGAACCAACTGCAGGGGCTACGAAATCAAAAGAAGAGTGTGAACTGGGGGTTTTCATTGGCAAGACCACCCTGGCCCTCCATCAGCTCCCTCCCAGACACACCCTCAGCCTGGACGATGGGGAGGTCCATGATTGCTTCACAGTAGAGGAACTGTGCACACTTTGCCATCAAGTTGTTGTGGTACCTGCTGCTCATGTTACAAAGAACTAGACGAGTGGTTAAACTTTAGGTACATGATTGCTTAAAAGAGATTTTGTGAAGAGAATTGCCAGTCCAGTTACTGTACTCATCTTTTTGTCTATGAGAAAATGATTTCGGAGTTCCAAAAAGCAGACTTGAAAGTGAACAGCTAGACCACAACTCATTTGCAAATTCAGACTAGCCTACATTTCATTCCTGCTGCTAATTGAAAAATCTTAGACTGTGATTATGAGCAGTGGTCTTTTCCTCCAAACCAGCAGATTTGAAATATGGTTCAAAACCTTAGCTGACTTGAGAAGACCTCTTCTGATACTATTGCGAATCTTTTCACATAAAAAAATTATGTGTACTCAAAATTTAGCCACGTTGTAGAGACAGGTGACATAATATTCTCCAAGAGTAACACCGTATGATCCCAAAGTGCAAAACTCAAGTCATAATTTCTGAAGGCTTTTCTTATGTCTGAGAGTCTTTTAAAGTCACTTGCTAATGTACTGACAGTTACCTAGCTTATGTAGAATGAAATGGCAAATGCACAGTGCAAAAATTCCAAATAACAAATTTGCTTGATTTCATAGTATTTGTATGGCTAACAACTTAAATACTACCACCAAAAGCTTGTGAGTCTTCTTTTCTAAGATAAAATAAAAACTTTATCTTTTACCCTAAGTTTTTTGCTGAGTTCAAACATGCAAGTGAAAAATTTACTTCATTAAGCTAACTATCAATTAACCACAAATGTGGATTATCTCTTCCAAGACGTCCCTGGCTCCCCACCAGCACCTCCAACTGAACTGGCTCCTGGGTCCTTCTCTCTTCCACTCTCACTCCAAGGTCTCCTTTAACTATTGCTTCAAGGAGATTCATTTCCCTTACTTCCTCTGCAATGATGACTTTTTGTTTTCACTCTAGGGGAAATGAATCAACTGTCTCTTTAATTCTCAATTTGTTTGTTATTACAATAACTCCTGACATTTTAGGCACAATGCATGACAGTTGGATATAAGTTGGATATAAAAATAAGTTTGTAAGTTCCATCCCTAAAGCTTCCTCCCCTCTCAAGTTCTATCTGAAGTTCTTCCACTAGCTAAGTATATCACACATGGGCAAATGTGTTTCTTCCCTGAGTGTTACTCTCCTCTTCTGCAAAATAAGTGTGCATATGTGTGTGCACGCACGTGTATGTGCATGTTGGGGGTTGGGTGGGAAGGTGGTCTCTCAAATTCCTTTTCTATTTCACTGTTTTGGAATTACATGATACTATTTGCCTTCTCAGTCTTCTAGAGTAACTTCTTTTTATTGTTCACTATTATCCACCCATTATCCAATTTGATGAAATAATCAAATAATTAGAAATTGACTAAACTCACTAGGTTAAATATGTACACACAATTAGATTTTTTTCTCTTTCACACCACATGCAAACTATATCTGTGGTTATTACTCTCTTCCCCTTATTTCTGAGCCACGAGAAAAAAATCTATGATTTTATACACACTTGTTTTTCTAATGGGTCAATGTGTCTTGTGTTATTATAATCGTCGTTGTCATGGTAATAGCTACAGAGGCAGAGTGGCTAGCCTCATGCATTACTTCATACATAACCAATTTGCCACTATTTTGTGAGAACTCATTTGCTCATGCTGCTTTATGCAAACATCAAAAACCACTTGTCACTTTGTCTTCTGTTTGTTTTCTAGAACTTTCCCTCTAGATTAAAAGTACTTTAAAGGTAGGACCCATAATTAATTTATCTTTGTATTTTTCCTTAGCACAAAGTACAGAATTTTGGTATAAAGAGTACTGAATATGTATTGAATGAAAGAATACAGAGTAAATAAATGAGTGGTTTATAGGAAAATACTGTAAGTTCAGAATATATAGAGTCAAAAGAAATCCCAAGATTCTGAGAAACCATTGCCAGTTTCTCAAAGAACATGATACTAACCAAACATCTTGATGGCTTGGACCATTGATGCCACCATTTTGGAAACTTAAGCAACTAAGTATCAATATTTCAAATTTGGGTCCCTATATATGTCAACTAAATATCTTTGACCCTCTTTTGCTTACTCATAAAATGAGAATAATAACAATAATATCTGCCTTATAGACATGGTAAAAAATCAAATAAGATTATATCACTAAATTTCCTAGCATAGTACATTCCTACACCGAGTAGACACTCAGTAAATTTTCTTCCTTATCTTGTAACTTTAATTTGAGTGAATTTTAGCTCCAAATGTACAGACACATGTAGTTTTAATGATTTTTTTACCATTTGGTGATCATAACTGATTGAGAACACCACATTGCTTAATCTCAGGAGTTATGCAAAATGGCAGCCCTGTACATGATGTTCCTGTCTTGGGGCAATGAGCCATCGCTTTCTGTTCAGAATAATTACTTGGTGTGGCTATACTTAAGGCTGAAAACAAAATGAACTGACTGGAGGAACCATGGTGGTAGTAGATGACCCCATGGTGGTAGTAGATGACCCAATCTCTGTCTCGAACAAATCAAGTCACTGAGGAATCATAAATGCACCTCTCTTTGCATCTTCCAAGCAAAGGAAATTATAGCAGTCACAGGTAAGCCTGTTTCACAGAAATATTGGCAATACATAGCAAATATTAATAAGTATCTCTGCTTTTCAATAAGTAAAGGGTGGAGACAATGAACATTAAGAGGAAAATTAAATCACTCTCAAGTGGTCAAAGATTACTGTTTGGTTCAACTAGTCACATTAAAAACAGTCTGAAGTCCAACAACTCCAGCTGTTAGTCTTGTCATTGATGTATGCTGTATTTTCAGGGATCACCAGAGAAACAGCACCAATGGATATGCTGGAGATAGAGAAAGAGACACAAACAGACAGAGAGACATACACATAGGGTAAAAAACAGAAAGAGAGATAGGGAGAGAGGGAGAGATTTATTTTAAAGAATTGGCTTATGCAATTGTGGGGGCTGGCAAGTCTGAAATCCATAAAGCAAGCTGATAGGCTTGAAATTCAGGTAAGAGTTGATGATATTGCGGTCTTGAATCCAAATTCTGAAGGGCAGCAGGTTGGAAATTCAAGCAGAAATTCAACATTTCTATGTTACAGTCTTGAGGCAGAATTCCTTCCTCTTCAGGAAACCTCAGTCCTTCCTCTTATGGCCTTAACTGATTGGAGGAGGCCCACAGACAATACAGAGCCTAATCTACCTTACTCAAAGCTACTGATTCAAATATGGATTACATCTAAAAAAATACCTTCATAGCAAAATCTAGACTAGCATTTGAGCAAACAAGTGGGCATCATAGCCTAGCCAAGTTGACACATAAAATTAACCATTACATATCTCTTGCTTTTCCAAACTGCTTTTCTTGTTATTCTAGTCATACAGAATTTTCCAGAGTTTCCTCCAAAATTCTACACATTTTTAAACTTTTTTTCTAAAATGTGAAGTGATAGTTTACTATAAACATTAAATAAAATAGTAAATAAGGTAGTTCCTATTTACATGTTGTGTATTATGTTGTATTTATTAATATTACACATAATAAAAGGTAGAGCTTTATTTTAATTTGATCATAGCTCATCAAACATGTTTAGAGTCTTCAAAAGCGAAGACCAAGCGAAAGCGAATAAACGCTTTAATTCACACTTGCCAAATGTATCCTCTTGATCTGACACATTTTAATTTGAAGAGTCACTTTATTTCTAAAATAAATACTTACTTTGCTCATAGAATAGCAAATGATTTAGGCATTTTATTATTTTACATATTGAAAGATTGTTCAGCTGACAACTTGGCTGATTTCATGTTCACATGTGATTAGAGAATGTGATGGATGACTTTCGATCCTCGACACTTTGGATACAGATGTAATCAGTACGCTCTTGGCTATTCTTGATGGAGCCTGTTCTTCCCTGGGGCACCAAACTAAGAGCTACACAAAGTTTGAAAAACACCTGTGTCTTAGCAGCTGCATACCAGGAAGATAGGCCTGCCTGTTTTGCCGACTGGAATCACCACCTTGGTAGCCCTGCTTTCAAGGCTTTCTGCAAGTATTCCTTAGAACATTCCAACTGCTATGACATCCTCAGGCGCCCAGCAGCAGTTCTCTAACCAGGAGCTAGCTGGGAATTCTCTAAGCCAGCCTTCCTCAGAATGTTGTTTAGCAATATCGGCATCACCTAGGAACTGTCAGAGATAGAAAATTTCCAGGCCCCACCCCAGATTTCGTGAATCAGAAACTATGCGTGGAGCCCAGCAACATGCATTTTAATAAGCCTTCCAGGTGGTTCTGATGCACACTAGAGTTCAAGAACCGCTCAAAGTGAAAAAGACATAGCACATGCCCATACCCAAAGCTATGAGTGACATTCAAAGCTGCATGCTAACTTTATTGTTTTCATTTCCATCTTTGGACTGGTTTCAGTGTTGAGGAAGACAATTAAGACTGGAAAATTCTCAGTGCTTCTTTTATATATGGTAGGATGTATCAAGCTTTCCAATTTCTTGAGGAATTTCTTTTCTCTTGTTTTCTTTTCTTTCTGGTTATTTGTTTGTTACTAGTTTATTTTGCAGAGTGCTGTGCTTATCAGCTAAAGAAATGAGGTCGACAGGAAAAACAATTTTTGCTGAAAGGCAATCCTCAATCCATTATTTTAACTCAAATCCTACTGAATATGTTTCCCCCCACGTGAGTCTCAAAGTAGCCATATTGACCCTAGATAGCCCCATAGCTTGATGTGAATATGGCCTTGTCAATACCACGACATGGGAAACCCTAAACCTTCAGACAGATTTAAATGCTGGTAAAATTATCCCAGGAACAGGAATAAGTCACCCTCAATTGGATGTAGCCATAAAGCATAATTTAACTTTCCAAGAAGTATATCTCTGTTAGATTTTAATCTCTTCCAAGGCAAGGGGATATATTTATTTATGTGTGTGTGTGTGTGTGTGTGTGTGTGTGTGTGTGACTCTCTGGTGGATGAATTAATTAGGGAATTTATGGCTCAGGCCAGATTGTTACTGAGTTTGGGAGAGCTTTGAAACCTGGGAAGTTTATAACAACAATAAAACAACAATAGGCACCACAACCTGTTAACATTTTGAGGAATCAGTCAAACGCCCTCGTTTTATGGGAGAGGAAATTGGGAGCACAAAATGCACATCCATGGGGCCTATGAAAAAAAGAATAATTTTTTTAAAAGTAGCAGCAAAAAGTAAGCAGGACCATATGTAAGAGAAAAGCCACCATAAAAAACTGAAGATAGCACTCAGGCGCAAACAGTGCCTGGAAGGCTCTTCACCCAGATACGTGAGTGGTTTTCTCCTGACTTTGTGCTGGCCTGCTCCCCAAGTCTCCCCACCAGAGATGCTTCCTTGAACCCCTCAGGTCCTAACACTGAGCCTCACCCCACCCATCATGCTTCACCTCTGGCTCTGGTTCATCTTTCTTCATCACATTTGCTGCTATCTAATTTTCCATTTTATTCAATTGCTTATTTTCTGCCCGGGTACAGCAGGGATTTTATTGTTTTACTCACTGCATTATTCTCCCTGCTCTCAGCACACAGTAGACATTCAATCAATATTTGTTAAATGAATGGATGAAGGAAAGAAGAAAGGAATGAATGCAAACCCTCAAGCCATGAGTCGAACACTTTGTAACTAATTGTTATAGGCTTTCTGGACCAATAATTCTTACTTTGGAGAGAATCACAATCCCTTTGTGTATTTGATGAAAGCTGGGGATTATTTTCTTAAGACAAAAATGTACATAGGCACAAATAAATTCGACGTGCAGTTTCAGAGGTTCAACCACTAGGGCCCTGGGTTGCGAAATGCTATTTTAAGTGCTTTCCATTTACTGATTTAGTTTGCAGAAGTGGACTTTTCTACTTAAATCAGAAATAATCTCTGATTCTTCAGGAAATTTTCTGGAGATGAGAGCTATCCATTTTCCTTATTTCAAAACAAGTGACATAAGGACAGGGCATGTCTACCCTATATCCTGCCTGGGACCAAGTATAATTTTAAAACAGTATGGAAATATCAAGAAAATATCTAAAATACTAACCCATAATCTATTGTCTGATGTGATGATTCCTAAGATGTAGCCTCTAAAATGAAAAAAAATGATAAATAAAAACCAGAGAATTGACAAGATGATACCGTATTTCTTGAGCACTTGTTTGCCTGGCACCCTGCTAACTTTCACATGCATTATCTTGTCCTTGTAAATACCCTAGAAGGTTATCACCGAGAGCCAGAAAAGTCACACACTGTGCCTTGTCCTGTGTAACTTGGAAACCAGTTACTATATCATTTGAGTACATTCATCTTCTTGTCTTTAAACTTCATGGCAGCCCCATGATAAAGGTAATTTTGTTCATATTAATAAAATTCCTATTTGACAAGCAAGAGAATACTTCAGTTAATTAATTCATTATCAGTCATTCCACAAATATTTACTGAGCTCCTACTCTTACAGAAATTCTCCTGTTTTATTGCCACATATATGTTTTTTGATGTGTGAAGTGCTTCTGGTATAAAAATCCAAATCAGTACACATGTTTTGTTTAATTGTTTGGTTAACTTATATTTTATGTGAAAAAGTTAAACAAAGTATACAAAAGTAAAATTATAGATGTTTATAACAATTACTGATTTCTGTGGAATTCTTTGATTTCCACATGCAAATGATAAAGGGAATTTATTGTTACTCTATTATTTCAAGATTTGAGTAAGATGAAGCTTACAAGTTGCTGGTTAGGCAGGTAACTCACCTCCTGTGATCTGGGTGTAGCATGTTAGAATGGGATGAGCCCTTCAAGACCACCTAGCTTATTCTCGTGTACAGCTGAGGTGTACAAACAATGCAAAATAGACTTCTCAAAATTGAACTTCTCAAGTCAGGAATCAGGGTTTATTCATCTTTGTATCTTCACAAAAAGAGTCACTGGTAAAAAGTAAACGCTCACTACATACTGATTTGTTTAATTGGCATCCTAACTTGCTTGCTTTTATAGTACATGATATGATTGGACACATTAAGGACAATTTATCTATTTTGTACCAGTAGTTGCAGTGTGATTTCTTCTTTTCTAACAAAATCAGCAAGTGAAGTCCCAGGGCACCAAACCTTAACACCAAGATTTAACTTCAGCTGAGGTGGCAGCTACAGCCTCAACCATGATTATTTCTAGTTAAATTAAGATAATATTTTTTTCCAAACCATGGCATTATGACTCTGATTTATTTTTAACCATTTGTAACATACATTATCTCACTTCATTATCCCACAAGCCTATTATTGGATGAGATCATCATCCCAGGTCCCAGTTCCCATAAGGGGGATTCTAAGAGGCAGACTGGCCAAGTGACTCATGTAAGGTCAAAAGCAAGTTGGGGCAAAACACAGTGCAGGTTTTTTCCATGGCACCAAACCATCTGCAAAGACAATGTTATGGCAACTTTGAAGATACCTGTCCATTTGACCAAGATATTAAATTAAGTTCCTCTAGCTATACTATTTGGCTGGTAACATTGAAGTATACTATTCAACATATGAAAAGGGATCAATAAATATTAACCGAATGAAAGAATAAATGAATGAAGACTTATTGGTTAAAACTGCACATACTGTTAATATTATGGGAAAGTATTTTTTTCTTGGATTTTATATCATTAGCAGTAGAAAGAGTGGAACTCACTTCTTAACATGAAGGAACTCTGGCTTAATTCAATAATTTAGGTAATATGATACGTTTTTCTTTGTTGCTCTGAATCTATCTGTGGTAAGCATCAGCAACATTATGCTTTTTAGTCTTATTTTACCAAAACTGATGGGAAAATTGCTGTGTAGGTACAATTAGGTATGTACATATTGTAATATATACATTATCTTGGAAATTTAGATTTCTTAATTTATCTCCTAAATTCTCTGATATACACATAGTAAAACCTAACAATCTGAACAGACATCAGAATCTGTGCTCTTATTTTTTTTTTATCTATTTACAATTTGTGATACTAATACGATTATACAAATTAAATCAAGGCATCAAGAATAATTATAAAATACAAATTTCCTAGACCATGTTGTTACTCTGTGCCATGACCTTGGAAAATATTTGACCAATTATTTTACGTAACTCTGAGTGAATTCATTCTTAATTACAAATTAGGTAATTCATTATTCTGAAATGAGGCAGATAATGAGTAATTTAATTTAAAAATAATTCTAATTGGATCAGAAATATCTTTACTTGGACTCAGAAACCAGACTGCCAATATCTAGTGTGTGTTATGGAAATAACATCCACATTCTATACTTTTTCATATAGACCACCTTTTGTGTGCTACATGATTCAGATTTTGATATAGCAGAACTATAAAGGAATGAAATGCTCTTGTAATATTCTGGAATTCAGTTCTATACTAAAGGTATTATCAAGCAAGTATTTGAACATGTCTTCATTCTATTTCGATTTCTTCTTACAGGAAGGAAGTTACGCTTTCCTTTTACCTTTAACCAGAGACTTTGTTTATTTATTTATTTACTTATTTTTTGAGACAGAGTCTCACTTTCTTGCCCGGGCTAGAGTGCCGTGGCGTCAGGCTAGTTCACAGCAACCTCAAACTCCTGGGCTCAAGGGATCCTCCTGCCTCAGCCTCCCAGGTAGCTGGGACTACAGGCACGCACCACCATGCCTGGCTAATTTTTTCTATTTTTAGTGGTTTGGCCAATTTCTTTCTATTTTTAGTAGAGACAGGGTCTCGCTTTTCCTCAGGCTGGTCTCGAACTCCTGAGCTCAAACGATCCGCCCACCTCGGCCTCCCAGAGTGCTAGGATTACAGGCGTGAGCCACCATGCCTGGCCAGTTTATATTTTTTATTTTATCTTCCGTAGCTTACTATTAGTAAATCATTTGCTTCTACTCAATTATTTCTAAATCTTAATTATATTAGAAAAATGACAAATTTGTCACCAGTCATAATGTTTTAATTTTGTTTTCCTAAGGTACCATTAATGTTACATAGCAATATCAGTTTATGTTTGGGAGGCATACTGCATAGTGTTTTCAATTTTTTTCTATTAATCATCACAACAACCCTGCAAGTACTGTTGTTATACTCATTTTATAGATAAAGAAGGTGAAGTTGAAGCCAAGAACACGTAGCTAGTACATGACAGAGCTTGTATTCAAACCCAGTCTTCTGATCATTCCAGTTCTTTTTCAACAATGGATCCCACAATGAAAGTTAGCGAGGCCAACACAATTGCATAATCTTGACTGCTTTATCTTGGTAAGGTCTCAGTTGCCACAAACAATAAAACACAAGCTAATCTGGTACATTGAGAAAAACAGGACTTCCTTTTTGAGAGTAAAAAACCTTCCCCTGGAATTGTTGCTTTTCATAGTCTGAAATATGAATATCATTTAGCAAATATTATTTAATAACATATTGGTACATTTTAATTTCTACCATTGTAATTCTACCTTCAGTCTCAATAATAAACCATACTAACTCACAGTCAAGCAATTTCACTTTAGGACTGGGTATATGTTAGAAAAATAAACTTTATTAAAGGTTCTACTTCCCTGGATTTTAGCAAATAATGGAATATGTTTCATAGATTTAGATGAATGGTCTCTAGCTTCTATTGGAAGATTTAGAAGGAAAATAATTCCCTCAATTTTACTTCCAAAAGAAAGATGAGCCTTTGGAAATATAAACTCTGTCCAATTTTTGTAAAGATTCTGAATATTAAATCTTTTCTTCTCCCAGTTAAAATTTAAATACAATATCTAATAAATTTTATATTCATAAAAGAAAATATAAATTATTTTTTGTAATTCACAAAATAATTGTTTATAAAAATCTATTCTCTTGCCCCCAAATCAGATTTTTATTCTGCATCTCAAAGAAAAACTTACATAACATTGATAGGTAAGGAATATTTTGCAAGAATTTATTTATGTATATAATGAGAGATATTTTAAAAATTGTGTGATAAGTGCTATATGAAAATACTGTCATACTCTTTTTTTAAAAGTTAAATTCAGTTATTTTTCTAGAATCACAGTACTGCAGAAATTCTATAGAAGTGACTTAATCCATTCCTCTGCCATTATAGGAGGGGATAAACAGAGATCTCATGTTTTTTAAAACTTCTGAGCAGGAGATTCCAGCATCCCAGAATCATTCTGAAGCATCCATTTCAACAGCAACTCTGTAAAATACAGAAAACATCATATATAAATATATTGTTTCAAATAAGCTATTTTAGTTCTCTAAAATACCAAACAACCTGTTAATTAATGGGTTAATCAAGTAACCCATAATTTACTTCTTAGTGAAAAGACAAACCCAAGAAAATCAGCCTACAGGGTATATTTAATGTTTCCAGCAGCTTCTAGGGTATGCTTTGTGTACTTTGCTCATTCTCTGACCCTCAGGTATACTTCTTGAAACTAGAGGGTAGGAAGTATAGTTCAGATGCTTAGGAACCAGAAACATTGCAAGAACCAAAGTCTTTAAAGATTATTCATTATGCTTTATTTGCTAAGGCAGGAAAATATGCAAATCTACTTTACAACAATTTTCAAAAATGGTTGAAATAAACTTTTTTAAAATTTAAAATGGCATTAAGAAAAAAATGCAATTTACGTTCCATGTCCAAAGTGTTCTGGTCAACCAAGGTTTTACTATGTGTGACTTAGAGGTCATTAAAAATGCTGAAGCTAATTCATCAGCTTAAAAAAAAATTTTTCTTGTTGTTTTATGGAAGCTAAAGTCAACCTAACATGGTTTGAGTCTTTGTTCTCAGAAGTTATACACATTGTCCTGTTGATCACATTCTCGAGGTGTTACATTAAGAAACAGACAAGGAAAAAGGGATAAGACATGGAAAGGATAATATTAAAGCCACTTAAAACGGGTGCAAGGGTTGAGTTAGTGCCAATATTAATATTCCTTTTGGTATGTAAAAATATTTGTGGTTCTGAAATCTTAGAAATTTCAAAAAATAAATTGTATTTTTAAACAGAAAGTAGAACATACTGAATTTCAGGTTTTATGTGAAGTTTTTTGAGTTTTAGTGGGGTTTTTTTTGTTTTTTTTGTTTTTTTTTTTTTTGGTTTTGGATACATTAGGGATTTCCTTTGAAGGTTCTATCTGCATCATTTCTGAAATGGAACATAGATATTTTAAATTTGAGGGCATTATATAGTGAACAGAATTCAGTTATGTGACAAAATCAGGTATAATGGTTTCTTCCTTATCTTGATCCTACATAGTAATAGCTATTTTAACAAAACAATATATATCCTCATGATCCAGTCCTTACCTTGGAAATTCTTTACTCTCAACCTTCTTTGGAATGTTGCCTCTTACTGAGTCAGACTTATGAAAATACTATTAGGCTTAGAATTCATTCTCTATACTCTTAGGCCATGGAGTCATATCCTCAAATCTCTGAGCAAAAATGAATCCTACAAATTAGAATTGCCACACAAGAGAATGTCCCATTTTCCCCTATCAATCATTGTTTTCCAAAGCAGCCAATCCAGTGATTACAAAATAAAAAAAATTTTAAATTACATTAAAAGTGTGAGCTTGTTTCCAAACCATCAATCTATGCAATTTCCCAGCATAACCAGTGTGAGAACTTATTTACCAGAAAGCTGGCATAATAGAAGCCAGGAAACCACCAAAACCTTTGGGACACGAGGAACCTGGCTCCAAGCAAGTCGTAAATAAGTGAGTGAGCTTTTCTCTTGCTTCAGATACTCCCAATGCTCATTTTAAGCCATTTTGGGCATATTCTTCACTTTATATTTTTTTCCTTTTCATATCTATCCATTATGTTTATTTTAAGTTCAAGCACGTAAATGTTTTTTCAGAGGGCAGAAAACCTACCTAAAAGCTGACCTGTTTCCAGGCTGGTAACACTCCCCTTGCAAGGAGAGGCATTTTGAATCGCTGTGTTCAGCCTATTGTGCCACAGAGAGTCTGAAGAAAAGTTAAACAAGCAAACAAGACAAAAATAAAAAGGAAGGTAATGAGCAAAGATGGATGTATAGAATCCCAACTTCTGATCCCTCATTCCCTCTCCCCATGTTTGTTGTTTCACACCCGTGACCTGGGGCCTCGAAACATGGACATGGAAAACCCACGGCCACTCAACAGGAAGGTTCCTGATTAGCCAAGAAGACATGGAGGAAAGTAGCTGGTGACTGGTTTGAATGTGTTGGCCTACATCTATAATAAATATTTTCTCAGAGCTCAGAAAATACTCAACATTCTATATTAAAGGAGGGTGGTGTGGAAAAAGAGGCACAGATCCATCGAATTTGTAACCCGTTTCATCAAGGTAGACAGACCTTTGTGTCCAGTCAAAAGTTCACGAGTATTGAGTTAAATATCTAATAATCAATACACATGTGTACATAGTCTGCTAAAGTTCTACCTCAGCCACATTTTTGCTGGGTTCTTTTGGTATCAGATGAGTTAACCAGCCAAAGATAAAAATCGGTCTGGTTTTCAAACATTGGATAATAAAGCAACATGTCTATTTCAATTTCTACAACAAATAAAGCCCGAGCATTAAATACGGATTTCACATACCTGTGTATATATCAATCAACAAGCATTATTTACTGCATGAAAGATACTACACTGGCACAGGGAAGACAAAAGAAAAAAAAAGAAAGAAAGAAAGAAAAGAATTCTACATTCTTGGTAGAAATATTTCCTAATTACACAATAGATGAGGGATCAAAAATGTCCCAAAACCAAGCCACCCCAAAACTCAGTAAAAAAATTATTACTTCTGCTATGGAAGTCCTTTCTTTCTTCTAGGCCCCTTGAACCATAGTTTTGATGGGAAGAGCCTAGTTGGGAATAGAACTTACCATACATAGATTGAGGTGATGACTGGAGTTGATTGAACCTTTCCAGGGGTGACTAGGATTCCATTCATCCCACAGACTAGAGCCAATGACAGGCATGTGTCATGTGTCCTAGTGACCTCTAGGACACAGCTCCAACCTTGACCAGTCCTTCTATTCATTGTGATGACCTATACCAATATTATCATTTTCTGTGAACGTGTATCTTGCCGTGAAAAAACTGGGATACCCTGTAAGACCAGCAGATAGTCATAAATCCGGAAAGCAATATTGTTTAAGGAGTCAGTCTGGGGAGAGGGGTTGAGGAAAAGGTGTTTACTTGTCTCCCCATCTAGACCATGATGAGCCACTCCAAGGCAGGACCTGATTCTTCATCTTTTCCCCAGGGCTGAGTTGTTGCTCATGTAATATTTGTTCAAATAATGAACTGGATGAATCAATGTCTGGTCCAGTGATTCAGTGAACAAATGTCTTTGCTTCCTCCCTTCCCACTCTTCAACTCACTCCCATCTGACTTCACATCCCCATGGCATTTTTACATCAGCTCTTGCTGATTTTTTTCAGTGACTTCCAGTTGCTAGATCAAATGACCACATTTTTATTCTCATCTTACTTGATCTCAGATTACTCCAGTCTATTGACTGCCCAGCTCTTTTCCAAAGAGTCTGTTCTTTCAGCTTCTGCGACATCATGCTCTTCTGCTCATTCCCTTTCATCTCTGGCTGGTCCCCATCAGTTCACTCTGCTGGCTCCTTCTCAACTTGGCCCTTAAATACCTGCACCCACTCTCAGGCTCCCTTCCTATGTCACAGTCTCATCTCGCTAGCTTCAGGTCCCACCAAATCTCTATTTCAGCCCAGACCTCTATTCTGACCACCAGACTTCTGTAACCAGTGGTTTAAAAGTTTCACAGTTCTCTCTAGTTTAGCTTGCCCCAAACCAAATTCAGCTCCTGCTATCACCCTATCCATTCCATCTGTGACCTTCTCTACCTCCATAGGTGGTACTTTCATCTACTCAGCTTCAGCTTCACAGGGCAGGAATCTGAGTCTTCTTTGAAAAATACCGCTTCCCCACTCAGACAATCAACCCATTACCAGTGTCTACTGTTGATTCTTCCCCCCACCAAACATAATCGAAGCATGACAACTTCTCCCCAACTTCATGACTAACAGCCCTATCTGAGGGCTCTTATCTCCCTTTCTTGAACTATCACTTGCCTATTAACACCATCTCTGCTCTGGCCCCCTTCGTCCCCACACATTCTCCTTACAGCAGCCAGAGATATCTTTTAAAACTGCAAATCACATCATTTATCTACTTAAAACCCAAGTATAGATTCTTAGTACTCAACATCAAGGACAAGATCTCACATAACCTAGTCACTGCTCATGCCGTTCTTCCCACCACTCACTAGGCTCCGGCTCCACAGCTCTATTTACTAACTTAAACCCCAAACCAGCCTTTTGTCAACCTTAATAATAAAGTCACGGAATTAATGATTGGAGAAGGATACTGAAGAGTTGGGTGGGGCAAGAAGCCAGTGATGGAACATTCCTTCAGGGAATGATATCTGCAAACATTCTTTGCCAGTGGGAGGAAAATTGGATCTTAATTATAATGCAAAGTTACTCTTTAAGGCCAGTTGTCTTTTATGTACTTAATATATTACTTTCACTTTTTTAAGTGTTTTTTATTTTGTTGAAGTGATCACAGTCAGAAACAGTTTTGTAAACTAAACAGCCACTAAACCAATTACTTTCGAACTTGATGAAACATATCCCCACTATAGGTATAAATAGGTACTTTAGCAACACAGCTGATTGATGAAAAATTCCAGATCTGCACAAGCTAGCTCCATTTTATAAGTGCTCCTTGTCAGCACCAGATTTGGAGTTAACCTCACTCAATTGTGTTCCTTGGGAGAAGAGACATTACATGAGGCTAAACTGCTGAGCATTTAATCTGTCTCATGAAAACGTATAAACACTTGCTAGTGTGGTCATAAAAACGAAGATTTCTTCTTTTACTCTGGTAAGCATACTCTTAGCCAGTAATGGCATTCCAAAGGAAGAGAAGGCAGGTTCAGCCAGCCCCGGACTGACTTGTAGAAAAGGAAAATGTGTCCAGGGCTAAACTAAGTGTTAACATTCCCCACTCCTTTGAAATTCATCGTGGGCACCTCAAGGATGATCGGTGTTCAATTACTCCTTTAATCCCACACTCCCATTGGGTGTTTTGTTTTACCAGTAATTTTTAAAAAAATAACCAATATCTTCAGTTTCTAACTTCCTTTTTTTCTTTTGCTATCTATGGTAGATTGTATTTATAGACAAAGGAAAACATCAGTCCAAAAGAGACTGTGTAGAGGAGAGGTGAAGAACATGGACTTAGTCTGAGTTAAAATCCTGGGTTCAAATCTTGACTTGGCCACTTGCTAATGGTGAGACCTTGCTCAAGTCTCTATGTGACTTGGTGTCCTCATATATAGAATGAAATAGTAACAGCTCCTCCTTTGTAGGGTAGTTATTAGGGTTACATTAGTTAGTATGCATCAAGTGCTTAGAAAAGTGTCTGGCATAGAATAAGGGCACAGTTAGTGTCACCTCTGAGTAAGTATTACCTATGCCCCATGTCACTGAAGCATCTTGCCATCACTTTTCCTAGGTATTCACAAAATGCTGACCCCTTTGATTACTGTAACTGGACTCTCTCTTGACCACAGGTTATTTCTCTGACTTTTTTTCAATCCTCTTTCCACTTTCCTTAACTTCTGCCTGCCCTTGTAAATGCAATTCTCTTTAAGGTCCTGATTCAAATTCCTCCCCTTTCTTCTGTAGTCTATCCCACCCCTGCCCGTCCTCCCGCTACCACACACCAGACACAGCCCAGGTTAGATGTGATCATTATGCCTCAGTGGTACTGGTCAAAAAATACTAAACATGGCCATTTTATCTCTGTCTTTTCTCCTACCATTCTAATTTATTTCTTTCTCTGCCTATCTCCTATCTTCTACCCAGCCTTTGATAAATATTTATTGAAAATGTATTTTGTAAAATGTTTAGTTAGCATTGAAGTCAAATTGTATCTAACCTCTAAAGTTATATGTAAATTTCAGTTACATTTATCAAGTCTCTACTTTTATGTCTAATGTACAAATTAATGAGTTTTCTAGAAAAAATTAGTATTGGAGCAATTTGATGGGTACAGTAATGGTTTTATACTTGCTAATGAGTTATCCTCCCATCTGTGTTCATAAACAAAAATTTTATTAGTTTATTACTAATGTTATGACTTAATCTTCCTTATGCTTGATTCCAGTCTTCACACCATTAGCCTAAGCAGAAAATATGTCAGTGCCACAAATTACGTCTTATAGAAGGCTCAGAATTCATGGACCCATTTTGAAATACAGTTTTCCAGGACTAAGATAAACTTTAAGGCTACGTCTATGATTTGTAAGACTTTTTCTCTTATTACACAATCTGTGCTCCATATAACCTTTCATAGGAAGAGAGTAAGGAGAGAGAGGGAATTTCCATGCTCATTCACAGAAGAAAGAAAGGATAGAGGTGTATGCATCAGGGATCCAATAGAAAATAGAGGGAGCATTTAAATTGGATTATTTGAGGAGGGATTAGTTACACAGGGACTATTTACAAAGGTGTAGGGACAGAAGAAGCACAAAGGATAGTACAGTAACCAGGAGGTTGTTAGCAGCTAAGTTGATCACCCCAAAGCCCAAAAGACCAGAGACGGAAGCAATTAACAGAACCCAGAGGGAAAGAGTCTGCAAAATCAGCAGCCTCAAGAAAAGCAATGACCTTGAGTGACGAGACACAACCAGTTCCAGGCAACCATGCAAGGTGGGATCCAGGAGGAAACAACCTCTGACCTCACTCTCCTCATTATATCCTCTACTGGACTCCCTGCAGGCCAAACCAACCTGGAAGCCAGGGAGCATGGGGACCCTGCTGATGGGATCGAAACAAAGTCTTCCCATGTAAATTATCATCCAAATGGGACACTTTTGAGTTAAAAGAGTTGTTAAAATTAGGAATCATTCCAACCTGAGCAACATAGCGAGACCCTGTTTCTACACAAACATTGAAAAATTAGGCAGGCTTGGTTGCATGCGCCTGTAGTCCCAGCTTCTCAGGAGGCTAAAGCAGGAGGATCACTTGAGCTCAGGATTTCAAAGTTACAGTGAGCTGTGTTTAGGCCACTGCACTCTAGCCTGGGTGACAGAGTGAGACCCTGTTCCAAAAAAAAAAAAAAAAGGAATCATTACTGCAAGAAAGGAAACATCCTATTCAACAACTATATAACCAGTACACCTTTATACAATACAATAAATGACAAAAAGTGCTGTAGCAAGAATCCCCTACTACTCTGCACATTCTATGACAGAACTGCTCCACCTCTGTTTGCCCTACAGAGTTTACATACACCTAACCTACATTTCCTCCTGCCTGGTCAGACTCCGCGGAACCTGCAGGCTGCAGCAGGCACCGGAGCACAACTGGCTGGTATATGAAGGGACTGGTAGGCAGCGTTGTTGGACACTTCCGTCACTACCAGAAATCAGAAAGAATCAGCTGTCCCTAGCCACTTGTGTCCGAGTGCATTTTGTTACACCAGTGAGCAACCTGCGTGCTGTTCTTGAAAGGGAGGTATTTGTTAGATTACATCTGGAAAGGGTCAGGGAGAGTGAGGCTACTTATCACTTAGTCCTCTTTTAGATTTAACCACATATTAAGGTGAGAACTTTGTTCTCTGCACATGCATCTCACGCAATACTAGACAAGACGATAGAAGCTGGAAATGCAAACCCACCCCGGCTTGTTTTAATGTAACTATTAATAATTTCATGTCATCAAAAATGAATATTCCGAGACAAATGTTAAACTGATCAAATTTTGGCCCATCGAACCAAAATTATCCTAAGCAAACCTGGGCATGTGACTTCTCCTTTCCATCCAGGTCACCCTTCTTGCACAGGGAAGAGGGTAGAAAGGAAATCTTGAGGGGCAAATGGAAATTAATAAACAAAAGAGAGGGATTCAGGTCATCAGCATGTTAAGGAAATTGAATTGGGCTCCCTGACCTTGGAACTTAGGGAGAAAGGTCCTAGAATAGTTATCATGTTATCAAGAGCAGGCAGTTGAAAGGCCCCGACATCAAGTTCACCTCTAAATTAACCCATTTTCCTCACACCATAGACACCTCTTGCATTTTATAGATCGATTCAGACATGTACGTCGGAAATGCTAAGAAGGACATATCTTCTGCCAAGCATCCATCCTCAAAGAGCGGAACATTTTAAGAGATCTCAGTGTTAATCCAATTTACAAGTTTGAAAGCACCAAATGTTTGGTTATTATTTTATTAGCATCCTCATTCCAGAAAGCCCTTGTGATTTTTTTTCATCAGTTTCTGTTAGTCTTCTGTACCTTAAATTTCTTCCTTAGTTTCCAATCACTTACAGTAAGTCTGTCCATTCTCAGGCCTAATATGATAAGCTTCATTAGAGCTGAAGAACATTAGAAAACCCTTACATCCAGACGAAATAAAACCTGTATTTTAACTGATACTGGTATCATGGCGTAAATAAGGCTTGTAGGTCAGAGCACACATCAGATACATGGTTCAAATCAAATTTGTTAGTGGTTACCACTACAACGAATGTCTCTCTGCAACAAAAATGTTTCTGGGCGCTAGCCAAGAGCCCACTTACACGAATTCATATGTGATAAGGGTAAATTCCAATCCAGTGAACAAAGTTAGAGTTTGTCATAAAGAGATTTATGTATTATCATTCAAGTAGTTTTAATCTGTATTCTTTTTGCAGTTCTGATTTAATGGTATACATTTTGAGTTCCTACCAGAAGCCTGGTTTTACCGAAGGTTTTTAAGTTGGAAGTTACGGAACTGAAAATCATCCCTTCATGAAACCTAGGAATAGAATCTTTCAGACTATCATAGCTGCCCATTGTTTGAAGAGATCGGCCTAAAAAAGGCCTTCTTAATGGTAGTATTCTATGTTCTTGATTGTAAAGAACTAAGAGGAAAATATTTCATACAAGTGAGGGATATGGCATATTAATAAAAATATTAAAATATTAAAGTGGAAAGATCATATTCCTTTTTCATCTAAAATCATCAGAAGAAATTGTCTCAATTAGAATGTCTTAATTGTCATTGTATTGAAATGGATTCAGATGGGTCATCTATTACTTGTATTGCTGTTTATGTTAGCAGCTTCTGTGTGGTTGGTGTAAGTTCCTAAAAGGCCTCCAGCTGAGGTTCTCCTGTTAAGTACAGAAAGCCATCCAGCAACAGACCAAAAGAATCAACCTATGCCCATAACATTTCCATGAGGCATGTCAAAATCAGCATTTCTCCAACCATCTTTCATGGCCAAAAACACAAGCAGACATACGCACAGCCTAAGCTCCCACACACAGCTTTAAAAGATCTCATTAAAAAAAAGGAAATTGTTTCCTTCTCTTTTGCTAAAAAGCTTTCTTTTAATGACTTTTTAAAAATTCAATTGTAAAACAGCTTAACAGGCCAACTTAAATGAAAATCTTTACATATGGAGAGCTGTTAGAGCATCAGTATATGGGGGAACAGGGATGGTTAGGAGCCCTAGAAAATGTTGTTTATCCTATTATTTAAATATCACAGAGAAGAAAAACAAAAGGCTGTGAATGATTTTTTTCCCCTCTCATTTGGAAGTTATTAGTAGACTTTCCTTTGTTCCATTGAGAAATGAGAGAAGAAAATATGAAGTTACAACGAACCCATATGGCCAGCAAGAAAATCCTATTTAATTGCTTTATTGCCAGAAATGTTAAATCACTTCCTGAGGATGCAGTTCAAATGAAACATATGGCAGCTATTAGCAAAAGCCCCTAATGAATTCAAAAATATGCTTTTTATGGCAGCTTTCTCATAAGCAACAATCATACAATGTGACTTAAGCTGTATATGTGACTATACATTTGATATTTTAATTCCACAAACATTCATGAACACCTACTCTTTACCAGATTATGCTGTCAGCTTACACAGAATGTTTCTTTCTAAGCTCAGAGATAGATATAACACTATAGGATATCAGGACATGGACCCAAATCTAGTCTTCTCAGAAGTCAAGTGCAAGAAGAATCTCCTGACCAACGCCTTCTTCCCAAAGGTTCAATGCCCAAGAAAACCATTCCATTTGTACCTGAGTAGTCCCACGCCACACCAGCAATGGTGCTAGGCATTGCCATTCAGCATCTACTGTGTGGGATTGTTTTTTTGTCTTTTCATGTATCTTCTTCAATTAGATTGTGAATTCCACAAAGAAGAAAACTTTGCTAAGGGTTTTTGCACCCAGGATAATGGGAGACATGTAATTAAGAATCAACAACTAGCTTTAATTAATTGAAAACCAAGTCTCAGCATTTTCTAGTTTTTTAAATGCCTTTCATCTCTAGGAAATTTCACAAATCTAATCAATTTATTCATAAATTATTTTCTAGAAAGTCAAGTCTCCCTCAAATTCAAAGATAAATCAGCTGACAGATGCCAGCTGTTATTATGTGGTTTTACTTTAAAAGAGAAGTTAGACGGCTGGGCGCGGTAGCTCGTGCCTGTAAACCTAGCACTCTGGGAGGCCGAGGCAGGAGGATCGCTTAAGCCCAGGAGTTCAAGTCAAGACCAGCCTGAGCAAGAGCAAGACCCTTTCTCTACTAAAAATAGAAAAATTAGCCGGGTGTCATGGTGGGCATCTGTAGTAGCAGCTAGTTGGGAGGCTGAGGCAGGAGGATAACTTGAGCCCAGGAGTTTGAGGTTCCAGTGAGCTATGACGACGCCACTGCACTCTACCCAGGATGACAGAGCAAGACTCTGTCTCAAAAAAAAACAAGGAGAGAGAATAGTCCAGTGAGCTATGACAACGCCACTGCACTCTACCCAGGATGACAGAGCAAGACTCTTTCTCAAAAAAAAAAAAAAAAAAAAAAAGGAGAGAGAAGTTATATAATTCTAGGCACATTAAATTTTGACTATTCTTTTTTTTTTTTCCTCTGGGCCTGATCCTCTAAGCTGCTGTTTGATAACCTGATATTCTCTTTATGGCTACATCTCTGGCAGGATGCAGGATGCACACCTAGAGAACAAGTACTGAACAATTAAATGTAGATTGACATTAAGTGAAAATATATTAATACTTTCAATATAGATCAACCCTTCCTCCATTTTTTATCCATAAAGAGATCTTTACCTTACTCGAATAATCGCATCAATCTCCGAATCCCCTAAGTTCCAAAGGTGAGGATCTCAACAGTAATTAATATTTTATAAAGATATAGTCATCTTGATATTTGATATTTCTGGAAATGAAGATTGATGTTATTTTCTTGGGCTGATCTATGACAGAGATGCACTTGGGCCTTTCTCTCTCTCTCTGTCTCTGTCCGCTCTCTCTCTCACACACACACACATGCACACACACACACACACACACACACACACACTCACAACAATATAAATTTTCCATTTGACTGTACTTTCCTAACTCCAATTCTGTGGACATTATTCCCTGAAGAAGGGAAGAGACCTCACTTTGGGATCTATTCTATGGTTGGTGGTTGTTGGGTAGAAGGTGTCAAATCCCAAAGCTTTTGTATGTCAGGAAGACTTATAAAAGCCTTCCAGTACAAGTTAATACCCCCAATCCCTGTTAACTGTATTTTATATATGAATAACTGAGGTGAATGAAAACCAGAAATTCAACTTCCTTAATTTTTTTAGGGCAACAGTCCCCAACCTTTTTGGCACCATGGACTGGTTTCATGAATGGGATGGGGAGAGGCTGTAAATACAGATGAAGCTTTGCTCCCTTGCCTAACACTCACCTCCCGCTGTGTGCCTGCCCCGGCCACCACAAGTTTCATGGAAGACAATTTTTCCACAGACAGTGGGATGGGAAGGTGGGGAGAGGTGGTGAATGGTGGAGTTCTGCAACCTGGTCCCTAACAGGCGCAGCCTGGGTGTTGGGGACCGCAGCTTTAGGGTATGCAAAAACAGTAGAACTAGACAGTTAAGCTTTAAGTGCCTTGAAACGTCTCATTCTGAACCCTCTTTTTAAAATAATGATAGTGATAAATGCTGGAAATTAAACTTCTTAACCTTTCATATCAGTAAATTTACCTGCAAGACCAACGCCCATATTAATAAATAGTAAGAGCAGCTATCTTTTTCCTGAGGATCTTGTATGTTTCATAGATGCTACTACATTTAGGTCTTTTAGTAATCCTATGAAGTAGATGTCATTATCCCAGCTTAACAAGGAGGAATCTGAGCCTTAAGAGATAACACAGGTCATTCAAGTGCACACAGAAAATAAGTGACAAGACAGGATTTAAAATGCTCAGAAACTGACCGGTTTGATATTTCTGCCTCCCAAAAACAAGACAAAGAAATTTAACTACAAAATATCTACCCAAATTCAAAGAATGTTTTTAGACTCATTTACTGCCATTACCTTGTAAAGATAATATAGGCATATGACAATTTGTCTTCAGACAAGAAAATAATTATGTAATGTTTACAGTTATCACAGCAAGATCTAGTGACTTTTATTGGGAGTTCCAAAATGCTAATTTTTCTATTGTCAGGTTCAATTTAATTTTTGCTCTATTTATTGTACTTCATTTTATTCCTAGTGATGCTATTTGATGTTTCTTTCTAATAATACCACAATTTGTGGCTTTTCTTTTCTTTTTCAGGCTATTCCAGGTATTTCAGAAAAGGAAAAGGCTGGTAAGTTGACATCTTTGTTGTTAGCTTCTCATCTATTTTAGAATAAAATTCCATCTGAAAGTAGACATTTCAGTAAATATCTAAAATTTATAAATACCATTGGGCAAATGTTACTATTGAATTTTTAAAAAACAAATTTGTTTTGCTCAAAATGTAAGAAAAAAAGTATGGTTTTCTAACATAGCATTACATTGTGTTTGAATAAGATTCATGCTTCTTGTGGCGTTACTTGTTACTGCAACCACAATTTTTGTTTTTCTTAAGTAGAAGAATTAGATGTTGATCAATGTAGTAGGAATGGTCTTTGGAAATCAGTTGTTAATAATAACCAAGATTTATTTTTTAATATTAATGAGCTTATTCAGTAGTCACAGAAAAAGATGTACTTGATGTTTAAAACTGATGCTATACTATCAAAAATATAGTTATGAAGCAATAAGAATAATCGTATTGGCAAAACAAGTTACAATGTTTTTCTACAATCTGTGCTCTGATTATAATTATTTAACAGCATTATGGGGAAATGGACAAGAACTCATGAGAAAAATGAAAATCTGAAAAAATACACTTGGATTGGTGGAATTTGTGCTTTTTAAAAATCTTTTTGTCTTTCTTAATATTGTCTTATGGGTTCTGTGTAATAAAAACGAAAACAAAAATAGATTAAAGGTACACCACCAAACTTGAGGCAGATCACTTAGACTGTAGGTAGACATTTGTGACTTTTAAGAGCCATATTGAAAGTTTATAGTATTATCTGAGAGACAACATGATTTCAAGTGCCTTTTCACTAAAGCATTAGAATTTGATATGATTTTTATAGTGGGATATTCGTTGTTTTATTCCAATAATCTGATTTTTGCCTCTAAATTGTTTTCATGCAAAAGTTTTCATATTTTGTGTCCTTCTGTGAACTAAACTTTTCTTTCATGTTTAGACTGTGTCTGATTTCTTCATTCTAATAATATTGAAAGGTAACCCTTCGTAATAGAAAGAAAATATTGAACTGGCATCACATGTCAGTCCAAGAGAAAAATTGCTTAACTTAACAATGTATTAGTGTAATGTTATATGAATTAGTATAACAGTTTCAAAGCTCCAATATCTTAAATAGACAGTGTTAGCTATCTAAAAAGGACAAGAAATAAATGGTTACGTGAGCATATGCATCACAATGAAAATGAAACACAGCAAAAGTCGTGCTTTATCTTGGGTTGTGACATTCTCTGTAATTCCCAAGATTTGCTGCATTGTAAACAAAATATATAACAGAGCAAAGTTGTCATCTTATTCCAGAATATCAGCAAATTCTTTCATACCCCAAAGAGAAAATTAGGATGTGAGTTCTTGGCTGGTTGGGAGGGGAAAGAAGGAATGGAAATGCCATTGCTTGAGGAGGCAGAGAGGCAGAGAGTTATCTTCTCCCTCTTCCACTTAAAAGGCTTCAGTTTGATAGGGAGAAGAACTGCATTTTATCAAGCTTCTTGAATATTTTGAAAATATTATTAAAACAAGGAACTAATTAAACAGAGAGCATAAATATAATGTAACAACCACTGTTTATCATAATCCTGGAAATTTTCCTCCTTAAGAACAACAACAGCAAAAACATGAAATTAACTGTCTCTCTTTACTTAATCTATTCGGGTCATTTTTTATACTGCTGAGGCACAAATTAAAAGAGTTGATAGATTCAATTCAACTCTATAAGATGAGCTGTGAAAAGTAAGACCCACAAAATGATATATATGGCCTATCCACAACCCAGGCGTCTCAGATACTTAACAAGTCAGGATGGACTGACTTGAGCAGAACTTGACTTTTCCTCTATATTAAAATATTAGAATAATTAGAATTTACTCCAGAATGGATTTTGACTTTGATTTCTGGAGAATGTGCTGATACATTTAGGAGGAAATATAATTTTGTTTGCTAATATAAATACAACAAAGACATTTTTTTAAAAGTCAGTGAATTTACCTGTCAATACAAATGCTCATGTTTGAATATTTTATGAATAATGATAACAGATTTGACAATTCAAAAGAGAATGTGATTTATTTCAAAAGTTTTAAAGGATCGTAACAGTCTAAGCAATCTACTTCTTGTATTTCTAAACTTCATTACTCTCTATTTAAAATATTAAGAGTATTTTGTATACAAATGTGAATCCCGTTATTCCTATTTTTATGAATCTCTGTTTTTAAGCTTCTACCAGACAGAGAAATGGCCATGAAGGCAAAGGGACCTATTCAATCTTCTGAGGGTTAATTGAGCTCTTAAATAGGATTAAGCTTCAAACTTACCCCTAAGGCTTGTCATTTTTTTTCTGTGTTACTAAATGAATGTGACCTATTGTTCTTTATTAAGAAAGTCTATTTTTAATCTGTGTGACCTCTCATCCAAGCCAACTGGAACCAACTCTACCAGGCTTTGTGAGGCTCTAAACAAAATCATTATGGGTACATTCCATTAATCATTCTTGAATTGCAGTTGTGTGGTTGTCCCTGTGTGTGCTTTAAGTAGCTATCTTCTATTCTGATCCATGTTGCTATGTTAATACAGCCCAGGGATCAATTCTGCTTCTGGTCTCCCACCTTGTGATGACAAAAAAAACTCCAAGGGGAAACAATTTTGAAACAGCCTCCCATGGATTCACTCATTCCACAAATACTTATTGAACAGCAACATGTTCTAGACATTCTATCAGGTTCTGTCAGGGAAGCAACTATGAATAAAGCATGCTCTCTGTCCTGAAGGAGCTCAAACTCTGGTTGGAGAATATCCCAATCGGGCCAGCATCCTCCTTCTCTTCTCAGTTGAGAATTTCTTAGCCCAGTTTATTCATAAAGCTTCCCAGGAAAAGACTCAAATTAAAATCGTCTTCAGAAAACTCTTTATTCGAATGTGCATTCTTAGGATCTGAAATAGAGTCGTCCAATTTCTTTTTAAATTAATTAGAACATGTCATGCAAGTATCAATATGTGTAATTGTATCCAGTACATAGTATTTTCATATAACTTCCATTATGCCGGTGGAGTCTGTATGCCTTTGGCCCAAAGCCTTTAGTATATTCTCCAGTACATCTGCTTCCTATCTGTGTGGCCTTGAGCAAGTTACTTAGCTTCCTCATTTCCCTCATTGCTAGAGTATAAATAAAGAATTTGCATTAATTGGACAACTAAAAATATATATAGAAAAAATTAGCCGGGCATGGTGGCACATGCCTATAGTCCCAGCTACTCAGGAGCCTGAGACAGTAGGATTGCTCGAGCCCAGGAGTTTGAGGTTGCTGTGAGCTAGGCTGACGCCACGGCACTCGCCCCAGGCAAGAGAGTGAGACTCTGTCTCAAAAAAAAAAAAAAAAAAAAAAGAATTTGCTGTGTTGTTGTAAAGCAACAATGCTTGGCACAAAGTAGCCCCTAGAAAGTGGTAGCTGGTTTTTATGGTAAGTAGTTGTGCTTACAACCACTGTGTGTATAGGCCAAATAAACACTAGCTGTGTTACTGCTGTCCTGTGTGCTCCACAAGTCCTTAAAGGCTCCCTCAGGGCACCAAGTCACAGCTAAGCAGCTTTCCATGTGGGAGAAGAAAGAGATCACTTTCTCCACAAATCTTCTGAGTGAGATAATTCAGGCAAAGATTATCACAGGATAGGCAGAATTGGTCACATTTTAACCTCTCTGCAGAAATTCATTTCTCTATTGGACTGAAATTCTCTCCTGGGAACAGATAATATTTAATTTTCACAAAAGATTAGTCCCAGAGAAGTGTATATGCTGCATCCCATTTTCCTATGACTCCATTATCTTCATAGATCCCTGGTGCCTGGAACCATTGGATCCTATCTAACCCAGTAAGCCAGCCAGGTGCCTGGGTTCTCCTGGAGCTCTCACCTTCCCCCTCCTCCTGCACACAATGCCGTTGACACTCTTCTGTCATTATCCCTTGTCCTTTCCTCCAGCCATTGCCTTCGTGCAGGGCTGCAATCTCCACTGGACTTTCTTTCGCAACAGAACTGGTTTCCCTGCCTTAACCTATCATTACACCAGTCTACTCTCAACACTACCACCAGAGTTATGTTTGAAAAGCATGACCTGATCACATCAATTCCTGCTCCAACATTTTCTCTATCTCCCTGTCGTCTACAGGATAAGATCAGACTTTCTTGTTTGAACATACTTAGCCATTTGTCATCTGCCTGCAGTGTCAGCTATTGTACCGGATGTGTCTCTTTCACCCCTCAGATCCACCCTCTGCCCTACTTTCTCCCTGGCTCTGTGACCTGGGAGGCTGACCAACGTGGACTGAATAAAAGGACTTCCCTCCTTTTGCCTTCCCCACTCAGCCAGAGGGGACTGTAGCAGGAGACTGAGGGGTGGGGATGGTGCCAGTGAGGTCGGGAAGTTCGTTCCCCAGCCGCCCAGAGTTGCTGCTGGCATATCTCAGGCTGCCCTTTCCACGAAGTTTCCAGGTTCTGATGACCATTCCCTCCTCTTGCCCTACGGTTTCCCCTTATAAATAGTCTCGTAATTAAACTCCCTTCAATT
>RJWJ010000421.1:63548-241869 GCA_004363605.1 Indri indri
TTTTTTTTTTTTTTTTTTTTTTTTTTTTTTTTTTTTTTTTTTTTTTTTTTTTTTTTTGGTTGGTTGGTTGGTCTAACTACAGCCACCACATCCAACCATAAAATCCCCTCTACCTCCCTATTTTTCTGTAATAGTTCCATCTAGATCTGTGGTGTGCAGCCGCCATGCGATGACAGGTGGAGACAGAGATAGAGGTAGAGAGAAAGGTGACTTATTCAGAAAGAAAAAAAAAAATGAGAATCATGTTTTTCTTCATCCTAAATGAAAACGGTTTCATTTAATCCCATGGGAAAGAAATATATCTACCATTCTGACTTAGTTCTCTGTTGAATAGAAGCATGTAACTCTGAAAATTAGCATGCACTGCATTTTCGTCACTGAAATGTGCCTCTCTGAGCATATTTGAAAAATAGTAATAAAGAGTTATATGAAATCTCTCATTCTAAAATTAAATCAAAGAACACCTTACAGATTTTGTCAGGCTACATGGCAGCCCATAGAAAACAGATTATTATCATTACCCCAAAATGGCATTTTTGTCTTCTCTCTGTCTTGAAAATCCTACCTGCTTCATTACATCCAACAATAATATCACTCCGTGAATGAATTATTTCCTAGGCAGAGCTAGTCATTGATTATTCCGTGTGCCTAAAAAGCTGTGTTTTTTCTGTTGTGGTTTTATTATCTCACTTAGCTGTGTGCCCTCTTCTCCAGGACATAAACTTTTCTAGGTCAGGAATATGGTCTTTGTGTGTCCTGCAATTAACACAGTTATTAACACACAGTAAGTGTTCTGTAAATATGTGTTAATCAATACATTATAATTATAAAGATGCTTTGGCTTACAATCTTAATGCTTTGGAGTTAATATGGTTCTAAAAATTTTTGTTTAACCTTTCTCTCCCCTGACTCTCTCCATCACTCCTACTACCCAACATGACTGCCAAATATGTCAGCCAGTTAATTAATTAATGGTACTGTTTGGGGATCTATCCCATACAAATGTGTAAAGGGTAGCATTGAAAAAGATGACTTAGAATCTGACTTTGGTTGCATTGCATGGTCATTTCTCTTAGCTTGTTTGTTCTCCTGCCTCAAGGTTATTTGGTTGGCCAGAAAATGTTAAAAAATCAAGATAATAAATAATTATAGCCTGAAACACTTGTGAAAGATAGCTTTCAGAAGCATATAACAGAGTCATGGTGTCTCCAAACTTTGTGTTGTGGCTGTAAGGCAGAAAATACAAATCAAACACTTCTTTGTGACAAATCTGCTAGAGGAAAAATCATGGTTTTCAGAATTTCCAAGCTCCTTGTAACATACTAAGTAACAAAGCCCAGACCTGATGCCTTTTGGTATTAATTTTCTTGGCTGCTTTTGACCCCTGATAAGTGAAATGCAAATAACAAAAAAAAAAAGAAGCTAAAATGGAAAGACACTTCTGCCTTTTCCAATCTGATCATTATTGCTTGGATTCAGAGAATTATCCATGTGATCTGTCCCATTCTAAGCCATGCTCCAATATCTACAGATCAAAAGAGATTTGATGAAAAAAATACAAACAAGACTGCTCTATTCCCGAGGTCTCCTTTGAAAGCCTGCCGTATTTTATGTCTCCATTTTAGTACAGATCAGATGGGTTTTATGGCTGTCTCACCCACCACACTGTGAACACCTTGAAAGACAGAATTTTGTTTCATTCAGCTCTGTATTCCCAATGCTTGGCATTATTGTAGTTGTTTGATGTTTGGCAAACAAATGAATAAATTAAATCTTTTAAAAATCAGCAAATGTTTTACTCTATATGATGATCCCAAAGTCAAATGTAGAATCTTGAAATTCTATTCTAAGTCAAGCTCTTCTGTGACTGCAAAGACCCTCAGCTGTTTTACAGGGTTCAGCAAGATCTTAAAATTGTCATTTTCTGGCCAGGTTGGGCTTTGGCCAACATTCCAATTTCTTTACTCTCTTTCACTCTCAGAAAATGAATTTCGTTATTTTTATACTAATGGCTTTTAAATACTCACTTGCTTCACTTTTTTTCGTAAAAGTATTATGGTCGCTGCTTGCTTGCTTCTTCATGAGGAAGGAATTTAGGGTATGCCCACACATAACCTCTCTGTTTTTCTGAAACCTAATGTAAACTAATCCATGAAAAGTTGGCTGTGGTTGACTGAGCTGTTGAGAGGAAACACATTAGCTTTCAGGTATCAAGGAATTCATGAAAAATATAAGTAAGCTATTCTTAAATACCAAAGATCTTAAACTCATAGGGTATTTTTAAACACAGGTAATTTTCTAAATGTTTCTTAGATTTCTGTTGGTATTTTAGTTATTGCTAGGTAAGTAAGACAAATCTACTATATTTCTAGAACCAATAAAACAAAATTTTTTTCCCCTCACTTATATTTCAAACAACACAGGTATATGATAATTTCTCTTTTAACAAGTTCCAAATCAAATGTTCCCTCCTGCACTTGGAATGGTCTTCCCAGGTCTCTGCAACTGAAGATGGCACTTCATTGGTATCTTTGTTATGACATTTAGCATTACCTGTGATGTATTTGTTTGTGAATTATCTTCCATATCAGCCTGTGAGCTTCCTGAAGGTAGAAACGTCCCACTTCATCTTTGTCATCCCTCACCCTTGTGGTATCTTGCACAGAGCATGTGCTCAAGACACAGTTTGGAATCAATCTGTTTATTTGGCATACTAAACAGCTCATGCAGACAGTCAACTAATCTCCAGTCTATCAATGACCAGGACTTTTCATAATATTTGATGAGCTTGAAATTTCTTCTTCTACAAAGTCTTGTGTACATTTTGGTCCTCCTGTTATGTCTTGGAAAGAATGGCTGCCAGCAGTATGAAGAGGTGGCTAGGAACTACCAATATGGGCCGATGAGACAGTTTTGCAGATCAGTGTTTTAACTGCCATTGACCTTTATTAGTAGAAAAATTAATTTGTCATTTCCCTGAAAAGTGACAATTTATGGAAAGGCCCCTTTGGATTAGTTTTATTCAGAAAGCAATAAGGGAGTTTCCATTTAGTTTGGAATCTTGTCTGATCATTTCTTAGAAGCTTTCAAATTTTCACTTTCATAGAATTTCCAGTGCAGGGTTTGCAGTTTAGTTACTTTTATTAATAACGTGAATATATACACAAATATGGACCCACAAGATAACTGTAGATGATTCCAGTTTCTTTGGAGAAGTACATATACTTTGGAAAGTTAGAAGGTAACAAAGTATGACTTTGACCTGTCTGAGTATGAAATGACCTACAATTCTGCTGGCACGACTATACTTTTCTTCTCATATTGACTTTGCATTAGCTTGAAGCACTTTGATTTATTTTTCTATAGGTGAGAGTTTGAGATTAATATCTCTTCAAATGGATCCATAAGGTTCTCTATTATCGAATTAGAACATAATTTTGAGTTGTGTTTTATCTAAGTAGGAAATCCTAGGCAATTATTAACAACCATAACAAATTAACCAATGATCAAGAAAAGGTTGGTGCCCATTTTGTTGTGTTCAGGATGTGCAGAAAACTAATCTGGCTATTTAATAAGCCATTTTGTCCTGACTACTGTAATCTGGTAGAAAAATACTCATAAAGTTATTAAAATGCTGCTTAAGCAAAATGGTTGCCGCAGAGCCCTCACTACCCAGCATAATAGGGTATTATTTTTCGTTTTTAGAATTTCCTAACCAGGCCAGATGCAGTGGCTCACGTCTATAATCCTAGCACTCTGGGAGGCTGAAGTGAGCAGATTGCTTGAGGTCAGGAGTTTAAGACCAGCCTGACCAAGAGCAAGACCCCATCTCTACAAAAAAATCAAAAAATTAGCTGGGCATGGTGGCATGCACTTATAGTCCCAGCTACTTGGGAGGCTGAGGCAGGAGGATTGCTTGAGCCCAGGAGTTTGAGGTTGTGGTGAACTTTGATAATTCCATTGCACTCCAGCCTGGGCAACAGAGCAAGACTCTGTTTCAAAAAAAATTTTTTTTTCCAACCATTGAACTCTCCAGAAAACACATTCCTGTGACTCACGCCTGCTAATGTTATAAACTGCTTCTTAATGTAAATATTAAATCTGTTTTTTCCAATGGATTTAAGGAAAATAGATAATGGGGGATAACTACACTGTTAATCACTTCTTTAATTTCCCCGCATCTTTAAGTCTATGGTCGCCTTGGGTATATTTATCTAAATGTTTTCCCCACTGTGCTGTGATTTCCTGAAAGGCAGGCATTTTCCCTGCACCTCTGTTTTGTCAGCTTCTCCACGGGTGTTTGAGTTAATGTTTGTCGAATGAATGAATGATTGAATAGATGATAATAACAAACATTTATTCTGTGCCTGCACTTTCTCAAGCACTTTATAGACATGAATTCAATCCTCTAGCAACCCTATGAGGTAGGTGTTATTGGTATCCACATTATAGGGATGAAGAACCCGAGGTTCAGACAGGTTTCCTAAGATACCTAAAGCCACGCGATAGCCAGGGCAGGGTTCAAAGCCAGCAATGCAGACTACAGTGCATGCTGTTAGCTACTATGACATATGCCGTGGTTAAATGCTAAGACTCCTCAGGCTGACGGATAAATTTTTCCACAAACTAGCCTTACCCTTCCTTTCCAGCCTTATCTGCCATCCTCTTCTCACATGCACCTTCCGCTGTAGCCATGGTAACAACCTCCTTTTTCTCCTGAATTTGCTTCTGCAGAACTTGACCTTTGCTCCTCCTGTTTCCCTTCCAGAAATTCTCTCTCCCATCCCCCAAGGACTCATTTGTGTCCCACCTTCACCGTGACGTCTTCTATGATAACTCCTGCTCGCATTAATTTCATACTTCCTGAAATGATACAACTACAACATTTTCATACTTAATCACAGATGGACTGCGATTGTCCTTTGAGTGTTTTATTTGTCTCAACCTTGCCTCCCACCAGTCTTTTAAGCATCTTTTAAAACGTCACATAGCACAGTACAGTGCACCTAAAAGGGGCTTATGTAATGAATAAAATAGGCTTTAGGTTTCGAGAGCAGTTTTAGGTTCACAGCAAAATTAAATGGAAAGTATCGTTTGAAGTATGTGACATTCTGGTTAAAGGCAAAACTGTGGAGACAGTAAAAAGATCACTGGTGGCCAATGGTTCCCAGGAAGGAATAGGCAGAACACAGAGGATTTTTAGGGCAGTGAAGCCACTCTCTATGATACTATAATTGTACAATGTGGAGACTTTCAGCTTGGTTTCTTCCACTTTGCAGTCTGCATTTAAAGTTCCTTCATCTCTTTTTGTAGCTTGATAGATCATTTCTTTTTAGTGCTGAATAATATTCCATTGTATGGATATATCACAGTTAAAGGGGCTTATTTAACACATTTTTTAATGTCAAAACTTTTTTAGAAAAACTCATAGATCACAAAACATATTCCATATTCCACTAAAATTAACGTTTACCCTTCTTTAAACAAAAGTAACTCTTTTAGCCATTGATTTTAATTATTTATCTCCTTTGGAATTTCTTCAGGTTTTCAAAAGAAAAATGTACTATTAAATATATTATTGAGAGATGTACTTTATTGGGTACCCACTATGCAGTGCTGAGAAAAGAGCTAGGTGCTTTCTCTGTATTATTTCCCATACTCTCAGGCTGCATGGAACATGACTCTCTGGCCCCAAAGCTGATGCCTTCTCCACCTCTCTATGCCCTCCATCCCCATTTATCCCACCCCCAAATATACTAATAAAAGAATGGCTAAAATTAGTAAAACTGTACTAGTTCATATAATTTATCCAAACTACATATTCCTGCCCTTATGTCTTTGCTCTTGAAGTTGACCATCTCAAAAATAGTCTTCTGTTATCTTTTTCTCCAAATCATACTCTTCCCTCAAGGATTAGCTTGGGAGCCACTTTTTTGCATGGAGCCTCTTCCAACAGATCTACTCTGCAATAAACTCCCCCATTGACTCAGACAGGTTTCATTGCTCGTCTTATCTTCAGCCCCTGAAAAGATCAGCCTGTGTGCCCTGTGAGCCCCTATCTTAACCCATAGCCAGAGTCACTGGACTGGGGTGAACAGGGTGAGGGTGGTGAATACACCTGACCCAAGACTCAAGACCAGAGAATGCATTGGTGGACCAGTGGCCAAGTGGCCAATGTCTTTCTCTCTTTCTCTCTCTCTCTGTCTCTCTCTCTCTCTCTCTCCCTCTCTCTCTCTCCTCTTTCTCTCATTTGAATTATGAGCCATCAGATGGACTCAGTCAATCTGCAGCAGGTGTTTTAGCCTAAAGTTCACATAGACTGTGAGGTGAAGTAACAGAGGAAACCATTCTGCAAAGAGGAGCAGGATAATGGAGCAATAGGGACCAAGACAGAGAAGTTAGAGACAACGCAAACTAGAGGAAGAGATGGAGAGAGTAGCTGATACTCTCCCAGATGACTCCCTGGGTATGTCAGTTCCGGCTCCCAAGGGGCTCCTGTCCCACAACCACAGAATGTCTTTGAATCCTTACACCTTAGGAGTTCTTTTAGTTGGACCTAATATGAATGAGTTCCATGCACTCCAAATTCCTATTGAATATATAATTATTATCAAAAATGGTCTGTTACTTAATTTTATATGACGTCTTATGTTATTCTCTGTTTCTAGTGTACATGTCCTATCTCCCAAAATATGTCATAAGCAGTGCAGTGAAGAACCATGTCATATTTTTTTCTATTTGTTTGTTTTACTCCACAAGACCTGGCAAGAACTTTGTATATTATGAATGTTCAATCAAATCATAATTTTCCACAGTGACACTGTCTCTTTAGGCTACAGAACTATATGATTACTTCAGATAATTATGTTGCAGCCCAGAGAACATCTCCCTCCTCATCTCTTTCAGCCTCGCTCATCCAAATCAGTACCATCATATCTTGTATTTATGAGATTCATGGATTTTCATTTTCCCCTTGAGTAAATAAACTATCTCCCTTTTGAAATCACTTAACAGTATCCTGACATGCCATAGGGTTTTTAATTTGCATTGTAATTTGTTTGGGTCAAGTGCTACTGTCCTCAACAACTTGATATTTTCAATAGACTATATTCACATTCCCTCATTCCACTTAAATGTCATTAGTAAGATATTAATGATAATAGCTAACACTATAAATCTAAAAGAGGAAAGAATATAAGCAAACAAAATGAATATATGTGTTCATCTAAAAAGAATATAAACAAAAAATCAAAGAGTGACACAGTTGACACATTTTAAAAAATAAAGAATCTTCAAAAAAAGGGAAACACTAGAATTCTGCTAGACTTAACCTGAATTCTATGACTTCGTATTTTTAATTAAACAGTTTACATATGTGGGGGGGCATTTCCATGATTTTTTAAAAATTGTTATTTCTAAAGCCTCTGATGGCTACATTCCAGTTGCAATGATGAAGAAAGCAGCGTTCAAAAAAAAATCAGTCCTCAAAGGGAGACATAAGGCTTTTCTTATTTTATGACTTAAGGAAATTGGGGGAGCTGGCTTATTATATCAAGAAAACTTTCACTGGTCTGTGGTATTTCTGAGCACCAAATTTTAGGGTATTAAAAAAAACAGAAAGATTCATCTCGGTCTAACGTGTGACCCTGACTCTGAGATGTTACACATCATTCTGCAGCTAATCAGAAGCCGTTCTCCCAGATGGTCCATGACAACAGAACACAAACAGAGCAGTGATCCCCTCCTCCTCACACGCAGGAAGCACCCTGACCTTTCTGTGATGTGGACAAGAGGACTGTGGGATAGAGACACAGTCAAAATGTCTTTCCGAATGGAGATATTCCAACATCCATATAAATACCTTCGAGCATCCCCAAAGCATTCCCATCTAGACTGGAAGCCAGCTGTCAAAAAACAATTGCAGATCACAGATATCAAGACATTTTCCTGAAGGAAACAAAATACAAAACTTCAGCAAAGTTCACTTAGGTTATAGACAGAAGTTAGAGAGAAGCCCCCATTGCATATTTTGGTTTCTTGGTAGAACCTAAGTGAGCCAAGCGAACAGCACTGATCCATAGAAAGAATTCCACATCTGGAAATCTTTGCTCCATCTGCAGTAGCTATTCAGCCTCTCACTCTGTCTCTACCATTTCCCATGACTTAAGCTTACCTTGCTTTTGTTTTCTTTAGTGAAACTATTTAACCCTTAGGCATTCTAGGTTTGGTTTGATTTCATTTTTAAGAGGAAGGAGAACAAAGGAACATCTCAAAATGTTTTTATGATTCCCTAGAATTTACTTTATATATATGTTTCTTTATGTGTCTACCTAAATGATATACAGAGTAATAAATATAAATATCTGATAAATTCTATGGAATTATATTTTAGAAATATTAATACCTTAAGTAGACTCAATGCTTTGGTTTTCATTTTAATGGATTTAATATTGGTGTTTTTCTTTCCATTCAAGAGTTTTATTTTGTTTGTCTCAAATATTAATAATAGAAGTTAGTATCATAGAGCACATAGAAATAAATTTACATATTAGGATCATAGTACTTATTGACATAATATATAATATAATTTAAGAAAAATGTTTACAATTCGATTGTTATCTCACTGAATCCCCTGCTAAGCCTTAAGTAAGTTGCACGGCATTGATGTTTGAGTTCTGTTTTCCTTTCCATCTTTACACCTTCTCTTGGGAATCTCACCCAACTAAAGATATATCTGCACAGTCTCCATCCTGGCCAAGCTACATAATTCATTTCCAACTGCCCCCCTCAGCTCTATTGCAGGAATGCCCACATTCCCCACATCGTACACTTCCTATCTCAACATCTTTGCTAATACTATTACCTTTTCCTAAAATTTCCTTTCATGCCTTCTCCAAATTTCCATATTTACCTTCTCTTTGAAGCCTTCCAGTATCTCCACTATTCAGAAATCACTGCTTTCTCCCCAAACTCTCCAATACTATATCTGAATGTCTTATAGGGTTTGTATCCTTTTATTCCCTTTATTATTATTATTATTATTGTGATTTATTTTTCCTATTATATAACAAAACCCATGCCCGATTTATCTTTGGATGTCTTGCACTAAAGGACATTCAAAATAATCTTTTTAAAAAATTAAAAAATCAAATGAAAGAAAAATGGCATTTATAATTGAGAATAAAGGCATATCCTTTAATATGGTGTCTATTAAAATGTGCCTAATAATTTTCTAGAATACTTGTTTGAAAATTCAAATTCCTGGATGCCTCCAGGCCTGCTGAATCAGCATCTCTTAGGCTCAAAAATCATAAATGTTAATATACTCTCCAGGAAATTTTAATCATCACTAAAGCCTGGTAATGGTTAATGTCAGTAGAATTTTCCCATTTATTCTTCTTCCTCCACATGCGTATAATTTTAGTTGATATTTCAAAATTTTTGCTGCATAACAAAATCCTAAGGCTTAGGACAAATTATCATGACATTGAATAACTACTAAAAGGTTGTATTTCATATAACCAAAAATATTTCTGAATGTATAATTTTGCCATATAGTGCACTAGACTTATAAAACTGTTGAAAATACTATGCATATGGAACTTATAGTCAAGGTGAGAGAAAAGGTAGATAAATATGAAAAGTTTATTGGATAAGCAAAGTAATCAACGATACCTTATGTGTCATATGGTTGCACATATCGGCCATTCGCCAACTTCCTTATTATTGAACCCCGAAAGACAACAACCTTTTAAAGTAATGAAAATAATCCCATATGCAGACATAGTAGGGAGAGAAAAAGAGAACAAGGACTATGCAATGAGAAACTGAGTGTCACACTGCTCCACCACTCACATGCAATAAGGAGACATTTATTGGGACCAGGTTCTTATTTTATATATAAATTTCTATATGACTTTACACTCTCCCTCTCCTCTGCCAGGACTAAACTTTACTCACATCTTGGAATAACCAAGTGAGTATTACTGAGCACCCATACGACAGGAATTCTGATCTCTCTGTGATGGAGGGTATTTGGGGGTGAAGGAGCTGTAGACCACCATGGAGCAGCAACTCTGAACAGCAAGATGACACAAGGACTGAATGTCTTAGGAAAAGGAAGAGGTCATGGGAGGGAAGATGTTTGGAGAGGGAAGTGAGAGAATGACACACACAAGCATCACTTAATTTGTAATTTTGCAATCCTGGAAACAGCCCAAGTGACATTGCAAAATCACTTCATATATTGCTAAAAACTGATATAAATGGTGTAATACTTTAATAAGGCTACAATTGTTAGCTTCCCCTCAGTGGAACCTATGATCCCTACTCCAGGGTAATCCAAGTCCTGCCAAACGTCAGTGCATCAAGTTCTCTTCCCTACCCTCTTTGTCTCCCAATTCTTCTATCCCTCCAGCAATAAGGGGGAAAAGGACAGGCAACAAGTGATATTGATAGGGGCTGCCTTTCCTGCCTCTCCTGTATAGTTGTCTCAAGATTTCCTTATTCCAGACCTTAAGAATACATCCTTTGAGTGTGTGGACAGCCTGATGAGCAAGGTAAGTGCTAACGGCTAAGTGACAAGATACTCAAGATACTCTGGACATTTAGCTGAAGGAGAGTTCACCTGGGCTGGAGTCAACCAGAGAGGATCTGGGGAAAAGGAAAGCCTTGAAAAACTGGAAAGGAAGATCTGAGGCATCCCTAGGCAGGGAAAACAGTGTTGGCAAAATTAGAACCGTGGGAATACACAAGGCAGGATGATGCAACTGTGTGGCCCAGCCAGCTGGAGCCCAGACTTTGTGTTTGGAAGGACAGAAGATTGGAAAAATGAGATGTGTCCAGATTCCAACAGGCCTTGGAGAGCAATTATAATTTTTACGAAGAGTACTAAATCTTATTAAATTAATCAGTGGTGTTACCCCAGCTGCAAAGATCTAGGCATCCTTATTCTTAACTCTTTATAAAGCAGTAAAGGAAAAAAAAGGCAGAAACAGCTCTTTTTAAATGATAAACTACAATACAAGAAACCTTTAGATCAGTGGTCCCCAACATTTTTGGCTCCAGGGACCAGTTTCATGAAAGATAATTTTTCCACGGATGGGGGAGTGGGAGGGGGAGGCGGAGCTCAGGCAGTGACGTGAGGGATGGGGAGCGGCTGCGAACACAGATGAAGCTTCGCTCACTTGCCAACACGGCCGGCCCCTAACAGGCTGGGGTTTGGGGACAACAGCTTTAGATAACAACTACAATCACTATTGATAAAGGACTTTTAATAGGTCTACATCACAGGGGACTTAGTGACCAGAGTAGAAAAAAGTTGAAAGATTTTGAGTTATGCTTTTGCTTTCAGTCATACGCTTTTAAAAATTGAGTTCTACTTTGTTACAATTCAACCATTGCTCATGATAATAACATAGCGAGTAACACCATTATGATAAAGAAACATAACATATGAATTTAAAGAACTAAGAAAATTGCTTCTAAGACCTCCAGTTTTCCAACTGATTTCAGAGCAAATCATCTTCCTAAGAAATACTAACCATTTCCAAAAAAATAGCTAGATATAAAGAAATTCTACTTCAGAATAATCATATTTTACACTTAAACGGCAAAATTGTTGGTTCTATTTCCTGCACCATCTATCCTTTGTTTTTCTTTGAATATTTAAGTTTTTGATGTTCTTGCATCATTGACGATCTTAGTGCCAGATGTGAACTACTCATTGTGCATGAAATTCCACAGGCAAAAATGCTTGTATATCCTTCAGAGGTTTTTTTTTTTCTCAATTTCCAGTAGAAATATTAACAATGCTTACTATGTTGCTTTTCCACGGAAATAAAAAATAATGAGAAATGTGCAAATACCACAAATGTTTAATTCAGAGGCTGACTAAAAACTTCACCAAACAGTGTTTGACCTTTTCTCTCCATCTACAGCTACTGTTAATATTTTTTCCCAAACCATTTCTGGAGATTGATTATTTTAACCTATACCATTTTAAAATATAATGAAAATAGATTACTAGAAAAATAAAATTGGGAAAAAATATAAAAAATAGAAGCTGAAGTGTTTTTTTTTTTATTCATTAGTTTCAACAGACATAAAATTACTCTGTCAAACTACCAAAAAAAGTTTCTAAATGCTTCCTCTCGATTTCTCTGCCTGTCTAGACCTTGACCAGCCATTGGCCAGACATGGAATAGTTTCAGAGGCCAATAAGCCCAGCCAATAAGGAGTGTGAGGGAAAGTTAGGGTTAGAACTTCCCAAGTCTCTAGTTCAAGAGATTAGGGAAGCAATGAGACATTAGATGTCTTTGATTGCCACCATGTTTCTTAAATCTATTCATGAGGGTTCCCTCTCCCCACAAAAAAGGGAATTTGTCCAAAAGAAGCATTTGCTAAAAATCTCCAGTGCCCTTCACCATCTGCATTTGTTCTTCAGGCTCTTGTGAGCTCAACCTTCACCTCAGATGCCCTCTTTCCCATGAAGTTTGCAGACTGTCATCTCCTGTACAGTTTCAAGTCATGCAAACAAATGGTGATATTCCATGTCCCAATTCAATTTTTCCTTTTCTTAAGCATTTTCTTATTTTCTTTCTTCTCCTGACTTGCCTTTCTTTAGCATTTTCTATGCCAATCAAAAGAGTAAGAGTTTTGCTTTTTTCCTATTTTATTTCTATTTTTCCCCTATTTTAAAATAGTAGAGAAGAGGTTTTTGGCTTTAACAGGGAGACTGAAATTTTTACATTCTTTTGCTGCTAAAGTTAGCAAAATGCCTATTCACTTAAATAAGTATTTTTTAAGGTTCCACCGTGTGCCTTGAAAAGGAATATGTAACCATACGAATAACATATCCTAATAGAATAATGCAATACAATAATAACCTATCATTATTGAGTTAAAATGTTTTTACTCTTTTATATGGCATGAATTGATACTAATAATTATTCAGTACGGAATGAGTCATGGTACCATTCAAACAAATTTTATTATCGATAATATCTGAAGTGCCTTATAATAATATAACTTGATTCAATTAACACAGCACTGGGTATATTCTTTTAACATGTACATACTCCAATTCAGTGATAATTCCATAAAGAACAATTTCTTCCCTGGTAATAGATGGACCACTTTCTCCTCACCTCTCTGTGAAGGCATATATATGATTTTCAGAGATTTGGGATTCTGATTATTTGCTTTTGGTAGAGAATTTTCAGTGATGTCAAAGTTTGAACACTGAGCTTCTATTTCCCAATTCTATCACTTCCATATAGCCTGTGAAATGCTTATTCATAAAAACCAATCTATTTTTCAATTTGGTTGTTTCTTTTTTGCTTTTTGATTTGTAGAAGTGTTTTATTTATTATAGATGTTAACATTCTCTTGGTTATTTATTTGTAAGTATTTTTCTCAACTTATCATTTTCATGTTTTCATCACCCCCCAAAATGCCCTCATGCACCATGTAGTTAATCTCACCCCACCCTCACCCCATCCTCAGCCTCTGACCTGGTCTCTGTCATTATAGTTTTGCCTTTTGTAGAATTATCTATAAATGGAAAAAAGTGCTATTAATATTATCATACAAGTATTTGTAAAAACATATATTATTATTTCTAGGAGTAGAATTAGTTGGTAAAGGTATATTTAACTTTATAAGAAATTTCCAAACTGTTTCCAGGTTGGTTGAAACATTTCACATTCCCATCAGCAATATCTAAGAGTTCCAGCTGCTCCATGTCCTCACCAACACTTAGTGTGGTCAGTCTTTTAATTTTGGTATGTAATGGTTTCTCAATGTGGCTTTAATTTGCATTTCCCTAACGATTAGTGAGGTTGGGCATCTTTTCCTGTATTTATTGGTCATTCATATATCTTATTTTGTGAAGTGTCAGCTCAAACATTTTTTCTATTTATTAAAATGTGGTTGGAAGAAGAGGAAAATCACAAAACTTCTACAAGTCTTATAGTTTTACTACATTTAAGTCTATGGTCCATTTAGAGTTAATGTTTGTTTTTAGGTGTGAGGTAAAAGTTGAAGTTTCCTGTTTTCCATATGGTTATACAATTGCCTCAGCACCATTTACTGAAAAAGATTATCCTTCCACATTGACTTACTTTGGCACCTTTATTAAAAAAGTTCAACTGACCATGTAATATGGATCTATTTCTAGAATCTTTATTGTGCTCCTTTGGTCTATATTTCTACTCTTAAATCATACCACCCTGTCTTGATTACTGTAGCTTTATAGTAAGTCTTGAAATCAAGTAGCGTAAATCCTCCAATATCATTCTTCTCCTTCAAAATAGTTTTGGCTCTTTTGGGTCCTTTATACTTCCACATAAATTTTAGAATCAACTTGTCAGTTAAACAAACAAAAACAACAACAAATAAAAACCTGCGTGAATTTTGATTGTTTTTGTGATGAATCTATAGAGTGGGCAGAATTAACATCCTAGTAATATTAAGTCTTAAAATCCATGAACATGGTGTATCTTCTCTGTTTATTTGGGTCTTTTTAAATTTCTCTTAGTAATGTTTTATAGTTTTTGGAGAGATGAAATACCTCTCAATATTTCATATTTTTGATCATGTTGTAAATAGTATTTTCTTGTTTTCATTAGGAAATTTTCATTACGAGTACATGGAAATATAATTGACTTCTGCATATTGATCTTCAATCCTGTGACCTTGCTAAAGTCCCTTTTTATTTCTAGTTAATCTAACTAGAGATTAAGCAATTTCATTGATCTCTTTAAAGAACCAGCTTTTGTTCTACTAAATTGTTTGTTTTTAATTTCAGTGGTTTCTGCTTTTATCTTTATTATTTCCTTTCTTCTGCTGTCAGGTCCAGAGCAGCCTTTATTCTAGGAATAATTTAGCTCCACTACTGAGGCCTGACTTTTCTGGGGATTCTACTCAATGCCCCATATTTCATGAGATCATTTAACACTGGCTGGTAAGAACACAAAGTAATTCCAGCCTCCTGTGAACTCCAGGAAGTGACCGCCTACTGATTTCCAGCACTTAGTTCCCAGCCTTGAAGAGTTCCTTTTCATGCCTGTACTGATCAGTCTTTAACCAAACGTTTGGGAAGATCTCCCTGCAGAGCTGCAGAACTCACTCTTTGGACTGCTCCGTCTTCTTCTGTACTCTGCTCCCCAAACCCCAGCCACTTCATTTTCCCTAAATTCTGGTCTCTATCATCTCAACACTGCTGGGTTATGTTTGCTTTTCCTCTCTCTACTCTGTGGCCCAAAAATTGCCCACAGGCAGAGAGTTGAGGTTGGGACAAGGGTAGGGCTCATCTGGGTTTTTTTAAAAACTTCTCTCAGAGATCACGGTCCTGAATGACCTGTAGTGCAATTTCTGGAAAACAATTTGGGGATTTTTTTGGCATTTGTGCGTGTTTCTGTGTGTGTGTGTGTGTATGCGTGTGTGTGTGTATCAGCAGGACCCCGTCGTGCACAGAAGCAAAGTTTGCCTTCAAACAGCCTTTTACAAAAACATTCAAGTCTATCGGTATTGACAATGTTTTGGGTCTTGTCACAATATATGACATTTATTAATATTAATACTATGGTTGAAAGGTGTAATCAATAAATTATATTAACATAGAGAAGTATCTGGATTCCTTTTAGGTCTGAGTTTTAAATTATCGCTGAACGTATATACTTGAGTATATCATACAGCCATTATCCAAAATTGCTTTTGATTTTATTATTAGAGTAAGCATGTTATTTGAGGTGACTGATAATTATTATAATCCAAAGGGTAATGACATCTGGCATTCTTCTTGGACATTTGTGGCAATGAGCATACATGAAGGTAAAATAAAAACATTTGCATTTTTTTGTTTGTTTCTCAGAGGAAAATCTTATAATTCAGAATCAGCAAGAGGTGGATATTTTTATCTCAAGCTCAATAAAAAGATATGTAACATAGCTAATATGAATTGGAATAAACATAATTTAAGAGTAATTCAAGTAGTCATAATATAATCTAAATCTGAGTGAGCAGAGAAATTATAGCACTACAGTTCTATGTCATAATGCTGTACCCCTTTAATTAATAATATACTGGCATTTTACACTGTGAAGAATAAAAGATAGAAAAATAAAAGGATAAAAGGAAGAACAAAAATATGAAAGGAATAAAAGGAAAGGAAGAATAAGAGGAAGAAATTATTTCCCCCTAAAGTTTCAACTGTACCTAAAATTTATTCTACTATTGCAATGTAAGTTGTAGATATATTATTTATTTTGCCTTATTTTTAGTGTGGTATCCTTGTTGATTTTTCTATAGCAATTAGAAATACTTTAACCTTCTGATATTATACATGGCAGAAAATCTGAAACTATGACATAGAAAAAAAAAATTCTGGGGCCATCACTACATCCTTTTTCCCTCCTCCAGTATCTTTTATTTCCTGCCTGTCTGCTAAAAATTTCCATATAGAAAAAACTAGAGTCGACTATAGAAAATAGCAAAGAAATAAGAAAAGAGTAAATCCAAACAAACAAATGAAGAACTCCAGAGAAGGATGTTTGAAGCAACTTGAAAATAGCTTAAAGAAAGCTTTAAAAAGGCCAATTATATTTACTAACAGTGAAAATTCTGCTCAAGTATTTTTCAGAAGTGGAATGACACCATCTAGCCCAGTAGCGTTATTTAAACTTTCTGTTCCACTCCAATAGAAGGGGTACCCCCCGCCCCATATAATTTTGATATCCTCCACTCCCATTCCCTTCTTTTGACTAGAATGAGTCATCTAGTCAATCCTCCTCTTCAGCAACTGGAGAAAATGCTGTCCCAGGATTGCAAAGCTGGCAAAGGGAAGAACTGAAATTAAATCTTCTTTCTCACAGGCAAAGTGATTTTTCCTAGCCCAAGTGGAGATCTTATGCTTCAGAAAGCACAGGTAGTAACTGAGATTCAGCAGTCATAAAGGAAATATGATATTGTTGCATAAGTGAAGAAGAAAAGGAAATCCTTCCCTCTTCCCTATTATTCACTTCTTATTTTGTTACATCTTTTCCCTTTATAGATTATTTAACAGTATGGTTCCAAACGAGTTGATTTTACTCTGAAAAATAGTGTGATTTTGGAATGTATCAGTAGCTATAGAGCAAGTCTCTGAACTTTGATCACTAGTTCCTGTCAGTAAGACTTTCTGTGCATAGAACCCCAATATATATATTTACATGTAAATTATATCTATAAATCGCTGTATTTATGTGCTTTGTACATTATACAAAAATGGAAATATTTTAAAAACTATACTCATAGATATAGATTCTAAGATTTATCTCTGCTCTCTAGGGAGAATTTTGTTTGCCCCCGAGTTAGAGATAACTGATTTGAAGAAAATCATCATCATGGTCTGTTAATCTATCAAGCATCAATATACGCCTAATAGATAGTATATTGACTTGAGCCCTTTGGTGGAGAACATTTAACAGAGTTGATCACAAAGGAGATTCTCCACCAATTTCGGTGTAATCCTCAGGGTTCCAAATGTAGACACAGATTAAGAGATAAAATTGCCACTTGCCAGAGCGAATGTGCTAAAGATGATCATATTAAATAAACATTTGAAAATGAAACAGTCATCATTACATAATGCATGTAACTTGCTTCTCAGAGTAACGAGAGGCTTCATTCTAGGAATTCTCCTCACCATGGGCTATCTATCCTATCAGATGACCTACACAATGGAGTGTAGTGTTACAAGCCTTTAGGCAGACCTGTTATCCTGAGGTAGGTACGGCCATTCACTAAGCTGGCTGTCCTGTCTCAGGGGCTGGATCACTCATACGGCTTAACCAAATGAGGTTTTAATAATTTCCTCCCTGTGCCAAAGACCCAGATCTAGACATGGCACTGACTCTTAATAAACTTTTTATTTCCCATCATTATTCACATTATTTTGAAAGAATCTGACAGCACTTTGAGCAGTCCTAAATATTCTAATTGATCCCAAAATGGCTTCAATGAGTTGCATTAGCAAATGAGAGTGGCCATAAGACCAAAGCAGATTTATGCTACATGGGCTTGGAAAAGAAGGTAGGTATCTCTAATATTAAATCAAAGAAATTTAAAATTTTGTGTGCAGTAAGAAGACAAAATTTATAAATTAGAATTAGATAAAATCTATAATACATTACAAAAGCAGGACAACTTTCTTAGGTAGAAAATATTAGGAACCTACTTGAACCAGAATCTCTAGCTTAATATACAGACTAGAACCTCTGCTCTCCAGGGATCTGGAAGAGTTTGCACAGCATCCCCTGGTCTAACAGCAGCTCCGCCAGTGGCCAAAACTAACCCTTTATCACAAAAATAAGACACTGCAAAGCTATCAAAGCATAATGTCATTTTTCTCATTTCTTCTCTAATTCCCAGTGGTATCTTGAAAAGCCAATGGGCTCCTTATAGTCCCACTTTCCCCACCTGCCAAGCCGAGACAACACTAATTATCACAAATTGTTCTCACATCTCACTATCGCACACACAAAAAAACTGGGATATTTGAAATTTGTGGAAGGACAACTTAAGGAATTATTCTATAAACAGTAAATTCTAAAAAGTACTTTTTTGTGTGCACATTCTAATGGCCTACCAAGAAAGCAAAAAATAAGAATAATTTAAAACGGGCTGTGTATTAGAATGGTTTTTACAGCATCCCCATGAAATGCAGCCAAGATTCATCCACAAGGCATTGAAATATTCTCACAACGAAATTTGGATTTAATGAGTTGTCAGGAAGGGCCAAGTTGCCAGCCTTGTGTTAGGCTATGGTAAAATCAATAATTAAAGTCTGCCTTGATCAAAATCATTAAGCTGCCCTTCCCCTCCCAAAATAGACTACCGATAAAATTTACATATATACAGTGAAGTGTCCTTAAAAAAAAAAACCATAAAAACCTCTTAGTTACGTTAGGTCTGTGGATCATTCACCCAATGGAACCTGTACTAAGAATAGGTAGGTTTTTCTAATACCTGCGGAGATGAGCTACACTGAAGAATTGAGAGCATTGTCCTAGAGAGTGACAAAGGGAAGGAGGGGCTGTCTTAGAATACTTTGGAGATCAGATCTTAGTGCCCCGTGGTTAAACACTGTGCATTGAACTAGACTTAAGTTCTCTTGGTTCACTGTTCTTCAGTTTTCATAGTTGGGATCACCTAAAATCCATCTGCAGACTCAGGCTTTTTCCATACCCAGGGTCCAGTTTGTTAATTTATTTGGCTAAGATTAAGGAGCATTAGTCCATAGCTTAGTATGGACTATGTCTAGATAATACCGATGGGTCACTATCATTACCATCATCATTAATTTAAGACCAGTCAAGTTGATTGGGAAGCTAATGAGCTTTGGAGGCAGACACCACTGAGTGTGAATATGGATCAGCCACTTACTACCTGATCTTTCTCAAATTTCTTCTCTTTAAGCTTCAATTTCTTCATCTCATAAGAGGAGATAATAACACCTGTACTGGCTGGATCTCTGATGAGTCATGGGTCTACATACAGCTCTAGAAGCATTTGTGGTTCATGATAGATGCTCAATAAATGCTATTTTCCCTTTATTGTTCCCTTTGCCTTTCTGTGTGTAGGCACAGTAAAGCTTCCTACCATTACAGTCAATCACTTTGCAGCACTCAAACAATCACCTGTTTATATTGATGCTGGGAATGACTGTATGCCCTGACTTTGTCATAGATCTATATTGGAAATTTAGATCAGTGGTCAGTGTCTAGGAGAAGTTAGGAATCCAGGCTGCATTTTTCTCTGTGCTCCCATAACACTTTGAACATGCTTCTATCTTGAAACATATCCCACTATTTTAAAATTATTTGTGGTCAATATGATGTTTCCTCCTTGAAGACAGAGTTGACATATTATTCATCCTCAAGTTCCTCATGCCTAGAACAGTGTGTGATGTAGCCTCCTACTCATGTTATGGGTTCATCATGCTGTTTCTCTCAAAGGGAGTCCAGATGGACTTGTCCTGTTCATCCTGATCCAGGAGGACTTGAGTCAACAAGGTTCAAGGTACCCAGACCTCTTAGAAGGAGAAACACATACACATACGTGTATACGCATACACACACACACACACACACACACACACACACACACACAGAGACTTTTTGGGTACTTTGTTTTCAAATGGAACCAGGTATTAGGTAACCAATTTTTTTTTGACATTTTTTAATGGGGATTTTTCACTTAGAATTGGTTCTCATAGGCACAGAGATCTACAGACTTCAGCAGTTAGTATTAATATTTATTCCCTCCTAATTAATGCTCAGCCCAATGATAAGGCAAAGAAGCAGATATTTACCAAAAAGCACATTCTTAATTGGGGAGACTCATGAGCTTTAATAGTTTGGGAGCAATACAATTTAGGACATATGGGTTATTATAATAATAAGCAGTCGTACTAGTGTTAGTTAAAACTCATAAGCACAGTCTCACTCTTTTCATAATTATCCTTTGTATAATTAAGTTGTCAAAGACATATGGGGGAAAGGATTCATGCTGTAGAAATTTGGGAGATCAGTGTGGGTTGAAAATGAATTCACGTATAAAAATAATTATAGTAATAATTAGCATTTGCATGGTGCCTTGCAATTTACAAAGTGCTTTTACAGCATTATCTCATCTTGCAAAGGTTATGAACTGAGCCTTAGATACTATCTTATGCCAATATTAAGATTTCTTGCCAAACCTTGAAAATTATAAGATGGGATTTGGGGGACAGTGAGAGAAGATTAATAATGCATTAAAATGAAGAAAATCCGCCAAATTCGCTGGCATAGAAATAGATTTATTTGGCATTTTAGAAACTCAAGAATATATCTTGTAAAAGAAGCAATTGGTTCATATTTTGATTTCCCAGTGTTTGGCACTTTTTTTTTTAATTCTTTTGGGATAAGTTTTTGATGTGCAATTATGATGATGAAGTTCACTTACTTAGAACTAAGAGTCACAAAACCAGGGAATATTTGAACCTTATTTTGAGACAACACCTAGAATGACTTGATTAAACCCCTGAATGCAAGTATTAATAGAAGGGTAGTTAGAGGGAAAATCAGAGGGGCTGATCAAGATTTTGTTTGAAACCCAGGTTATCCATGTCTTAGACTCCAGATTGATTTGTAGGATGTTCATTTCCGCCATATCTTCTTTCTCACAACCACAAGGAAAGGTTGAACTTTCAATCTCATCAAAAGCCTAATCTAAAACGATGAGTTTATAAGGTACAAATGAGTTAATGAGATGCAAATGATGAGACTTAACCTTGGACGTTGAAGACAACGCTACCTCCTCCCTCCCTCCGTCCCTTTCCTGCCTCCTGCCCGGCCTTGCCTTTCAACATGCGGGGTTACCTGGATTGCCTGTAAAGGAGGGGCATGGTATTTAACAGACCAGCATCCAAGCATGGACCCAGGCGAGTTACTGGGTTACACAGGAAGCTGGAAGCATCCAGATAGCCCGGCTGCAGCCGAGCGCGGGGCGAGGGCGGATCATTGGTAAGCCTTTCCAGATGTGGCCGCCGCGCGCGCTTGGCGGCGGGCCAGCAGGCGCCTGCAGTCGGCGCTGCCGGGGGCCGCAGTGCCAGCCGCAGTGCCGGCGTCCGGAGGGCGCGGGGCTGGCTCTCGGCTAGCCCCCGGGACCCCGCGCCCGGGCAGAGCCACAGCCCACGGCCGGGAAGGACAGCTCCGGCAGAAGCGGAACGGGATGGTCGCGGCGCCCGCGCTGTGCTGAAGTCGATCGCGGGGGCATGGGGGACCCCGAGGCCCACATGATGGCTCGGCCCCCGCGAGCTCCTCTCCGGAGGTCCTTTAGTGACCACATCAGGGACTCCACGGCGAGAGCCCTGGATGTCATTTGGAAAAACACCAGGGACAGACGTCTGGCAGGTGAGAGGCAGGGGCGTGGGTGCAGGGGGCCGGGATGAGAGGCGTTAAAAGAAAACAGTTTTATACACACAGTTATTAACTCACTCGGATCATTAACGATCTCATCAGCTGCGTGAAGTTCATCACTTAGGGCAGAGTGTTTAGTCTCCGTTTCTCTGGTGTTTAATGTTTCTGAAGTGTTGGGGGTTTTGTTTGTTTGTTTGTTTTCTGTAATGCCTCTCTGGTTACTGGTCTGATTAGTTCTAGGTAAGGTTTTGTGAGAGTTGTTTTTTTGTTGTTTTTTTTTTTAACCTTGAAAAGAAAATCAAGGTCCTTGTGAGAGTCAGGAAATCAGTGGTGATGAGCAACTGCAGGCAAAAGCTCTGGGCTCTGTGGGGCTGCGTGAGGTCAGCTTTGGAGCTCTCCTGGGCGAGGTGGCCTGGCATGTGCGCAGCAGCAGGGCCCAGCAGGTCTGTGTGTTAGTGGAGTGATGGGCGCTGCCCAGGGCAAGCCTGCTGGTATTTCCTCTGGCAGCCTGGAGCTGCTCTCAGTTGCAGGAGGGTATCAGGTATGCCAGAGCAGGCGTTTGAAATATAATAAAACATAAATACAGTGGTGCAATTCAAATGTTCCAGGGCTCATGTGACAGCCACCAAATGGCAGACTGTGTCTGCAGGGGTATACTTCTGCCTGGTTCTGGGTATTCAGAAGAGCATTCATACACTGATATAAAATACTTATCTCGCTAGGCTATGAAAAAAGTCTCTGAATTCAGAAAAGACATCCAGTAGTGTTTATGGCTCCTTGTTTGCTCTCTAAGTTGGTGTTCCTGTGTCATCTACGTGGATGGGTCAAAGATTATGTTTTCTTAACCTTGTTGGTTAAGCCAGTTGTTTTTCATATACTGAATGAAGTTCTGAATTGTTAAAAATATTAGAAGTGGCCTCCAAAGGTCAATCCAAATTTCTGTGCTGTGTTCGTGATAAAAGGCCATTTGACTTTCACATAATTGTCCTGACGTGACTTGAAGAGGGGAGGTTTAAGGTGAGTGATTGTAAGAAAGCGGATTATGAAGATAACATTCTAGTTTCCTACCATCATAGTCTGTAAATTTGTTTAGAATGCACATGAAAATCTTTCTATTAAACTAAACAATATCGCCCAGGACTTGAAGAATACGCAATGTGAAGTCTAACCATAAGGCAGGGAGAGAGAGCAAAATATTTTAAATTTAACCATTTTATTACTGTTTTAAAGTAAAATGTGGCACCTTAAATCCAACTTTCCAGTTTGTTTGTTTTTTTATTTTTTTTAATTTAAAAAAAGTTTTTTGTGTTATCTAGTGACAATTTGCAATTGGCTAGAGGAAGTTTAAGAGATAAGATATGGGAGTATAAAATCCACAACTACAATTCATTGCCCCTTAAAAAGAAAAGGTGGTCCCTTCATTGTCTTATTTGATAAATCCATTACCACAAATGGAAAGAGTACATAAATAATATCTTATTAAAGATAACATTAAAAATATCTTATTGTGGTTTAATATTTTAATTTGAGAGTAAGACTAAGTCAGATATTTCTGCTTCCCTGACTTCCTCTTATGTTGTTATAAGGGAAGAGCTTTTGACAGATGATGACCTCTAAGAATGAGGATATTGTCCCCAAAAAGTTACTGTCCCTTTCTTCTCATTTGTCTGTTATATATTAATGGGATATTTGGAGTCAAAACAGCGGGTATAAACTCATTAATGAAAAACACTTGGAGAAAAATGGGCTGGGTGTGTGATGGCTCATGCCTGTAGCCCCAGTACTTTGAGAGGCCGGGGTGGGTGGATAGCTTGAGGCCAGGAGTTTAAGACCAGCCTGGGCAACATATCAAGACCCCTGTCACTACAAAAACTAAGAAAAATGAGCTGGGCCAGGTGGTACGTACTTATAGTTCCAGCTACTTGGGAGGCTGAGGCAAGAGAATTGCTTGAAGCCAGAAGTTGAAGGGTACAATGGGCTATGATTCTGCCACTGTACTCCAGCCTGGGTGGCAAAGCAAGACCCTGTCTCTAAAATATAAAAATTAAATTAAAAAAAAAAAAAGAAAAAAGGTTACTTTTTATGTGTGATGAAAAATAAAACATTTCCATAGCTCTAGCAACAAAGAGGATTTTTGCTGCTCTAGGTCCCCTGAGAAAAAGAATTCTTTATGTTGCCTGGCTTTTCTAAGAGGAATGTGGACCTCTGAAGTAATTCACATGGTGGAGAAGCCAGGTACTGTACTTGAAAAGAAAGGGCTTTGGTGATGACAACTGACTTGGATTATTGGGGACCTGGACACTTTTTGTGTCCTCCCCTTTCTTGGCTCATGGCTCGGAGCTCAGTTAGTCAAATGGAGATTGATTTGGTGCACATCCAAACCTCAAGAGCACTTACTTCCATCCCTTGCCCTCAAACTTCTCCTCTGCACTCAATCTTCCCACTTACCAAACACTAAATAATAGCTCTTAATGATCCCCAGAAAGTCACTTCTTTAAACACCAGAGAAAATCTTTATTATATATCACACCATATTGCCTTCATGTGCAGAATGGAAAGCAAGAGAAAGTCCAAGCCTCAGTCTTCACTCTATGTTGTGAAATTAATGAGGTAATGGGTAAGAAGTGTTTCGAAGCCTGCCTTCTCTGGGACCATTATTCCCAACCCCACAGGTATCCTGTCTTCTTTCCTAAGAGCAGAGGATGGCATTGAGTTTTCATTGAATTGGAACTTTGAGTATGAGAGTGGTTGGCCAATGGGGTGGACAGCTCTTGTCTGGACAAAGTGTGCTTCCCTCTTGCAGGTCCTCTGTGTCCTCCCCCCGCCTCCTGTTTGATACACGGGCATTGTGGCATCAGAGTACATTACATTCCAGAGAACCTCTTAATCCTTACGTAGAGGGCCTCTTAGCCATTGTTACACCAGTGGATCTCTTTAGCATTCTGGTGAAGCCTGTGGATTACTTCTCAGAATAATGTTTTAAAATATGTAAATAAGATATATAGAATTATAAAGGAAACCAATTATAGTGAAATATAGTTATCAAAGTATTCAAAACACAAAATTGTGATATAGTAGTATAAGATGAACAAATTATATAACAGGATAATGCACTTAAAATATAAGTAAGGAAGTATAAGTTAAAAGATATTTTTCAAGATACCAGCGTGCAGACTGTTGTTATTTAGCTAAATTAAGGACATTAAATTGTGCATTAAACTGGTCTTTGGTTCACCTCTTGTTACAAACCATTACAGATAGGGAATACTGGGAAATAATGCCCATATCTAGGTCACCAGCGTGTGAACCTGCAACTTTACTGTTTGGAGCATGAATGACTACAATGCACAGAGCCTCCCAGTAGTTGCCCAGCAAGGTCACAGGAACATTTTGAATAGAAAAATGGCAAACATGTGCAATCAGGAGTGGTTCTGACTCTGGAGTAACTATGGAGTAGAGGTAAATATAAATGAATACTTTGTGATATCTGCAACAACTGTAATGTAACATGACAATGTCTGGTTTTTATTGGTGACAAAGTCAGTTTTTATTGGTGACAAAGTCATAGGGACAGGTAATACCATTGCAAGGGGGCAGGACAGTTTGACAACATTTGTAATCGGAGGAACTGCTAAATTCCATTTCAAGTTTAGGGAAAATTAAAATGTAATGTTTGCTCACCCAAATTCATGGACCCCCTGAATCTGTGTTTAATACTTACGGTGGCTTTCAAATACTTCTAGTCAAAAATTCTCATAGGCTAAGACCCTGGGCTGTCATACGTGAGCTGGCTGGAATTCCTTGATGTTTATTTGACAATGCTCCACCAAACAAGTTTGGACTGATATACCAATAAGACTGCCTCTAAGGAAAAATAAAAGAAACTAAGATTAAGGTTAGAAAGAGTTAAAGAGTCTGAAAGTAAGGCAAAGCCCAGACTACACATGCACAGTAACTTTCTTCAGTTTTGACAGCAGAATGAATAAATAAACTAAAAGAAATTAAATATTAGTCTTTACTTAACAACATCTAATAAGGTGAGAACTGCTAATACCAAGGGTAAAGTTTTGAAAAATTTTGTAATGAATATCTTATAAATAAAGATACATACAGCTACAATTTCCCATTTTCCCTATGTATGGCAACTTTGGGGACACCCTGTAGTATAAAACATACTGACGTAAAAAAATGAAACTGATCTCTCTGTTAGGGAGACATGACATATGAGGGAATAAATCTAAATGCCTCATCCTGGTTGAGACCCCTGGCATGGCATTACTTCCATAGCTAAACATTTAGGAGAAGGAAGGAAAGCTGAATTGCTTATGAAGAGAGCAAGAAAATTTAAGCAAATCTCAGTCCAGGTGAGATTCAAAGGACATAAAATAAATTCTTCAAGTACCCACATAAGGTTGGCTCCCCTGGGGCATTTTGTTGCTTGTCCAGTATCTTATGTCTTTTGTGAAATAGATTTTTACATTCCCACTGATGAGGTCTCCAATTCACTAGCAAAATGAGTGCTTGACACGCTCTGTGCTACATTGGCTCTCAATTCTGTGAGGCATCGAGAATCCTGGCCCACTTCCAATGAAGGGCAACCACAAACATTGACTCCCGTGAACTGTTTTCTGTTCCTTCGGTTCACAGTGAAAAGCATGTAAGGGCATATGTGATGGCTTTTAACCATGAGTGATGTATGCCTCAAAATATGCAGGCTCCTCCAGTAAACAAAGACTTCTCTACTCCTATGCCACGCCATAGAAGATTTTAAAGAGAGACAACCATTAGGGATGTTCATGAGACTGTGATGTGGGCATGTATGTATTAACTTAAATTTTGTATTTCAATACAAAGAGGAGTATGTTGATGTCAAGGCTGGCTTTGGTGACAGGAGACATAACACAGTGGCTGAGAGAGCTGGCTGCAGCATCAGGCTGCCTGGTCACATCCTGGCTCTTGCAATGGGTATTTAGGCAAGTCATTCTGTTCCTCACAGATATAAAGAGGTTGATAATAGGACCTATGTCGTAAAATTGTTCTAAGGATTAAATGAGTTACCATGCAAAGTGCTTAGGAAAATCATTGACATATAGTAAGCACCACATCCATTGGGGTTGCTATAATCCCACTTCTCTTTTCTTTATACCCTACTCCCTAAGGAGCTTCATCTTATTAGCATGATACCACTATAATTTGCTTAGGGCTTTGGGGCAAAAGTAGTTCAACCAGTCCAAAAGAAAAGAAAAGAAAAAGGAATAAAATTTCAGTGCTAAATGGAGTTGATTTCTGTACCACTGGAGGGAAGCAAAGAAGGATCTAATGGAGGTGATTTCTGTGCAGACCTTTGTGAGCTCCAAAATGAATTACTGTTTCCACACATGGATGAGGGAATCGGTCCTTGCCTATGAGTTTGTCAGGCAAGATATACAATATCTGAAAGTCTTCCCAAGCACGTTGGAACCTGCTTTGAAAATTGCTATACGGATGGAGCCAAACATGGAAAAGAGCAACAGTACCAGCAGGCGTGGGGTTTCCAGCACGTGGCTCAGCTCTGGTATGGGAAAAAGTATGCTAAATGTCAAGCCTGCCACTTGAAAGGGATGTTTCACACACCTCTCTTTCTGGAACAAAACTTCTGTGACCTTATTTAAGGTAGTATGTATGAACGGTCTACACATTTTGTTGAAGCCCATTATAATTACAATAACTGGATCCGTCCAAAATCAAAATCTTGGTAGGAGGGACATAGTAATTTGTCACAGGTCTGCTTAAAGATCTGAAACTATATCGTAAAGCAAAAACTGGATTTAAAAGAACATTCCCTCTGGAATTTCTCTAGTTCAGAGAAATTATTTAGGTGTAGATGGAAGTTAAACTTAAATGTGTTTTTCAATTTCTGACTTGAGTCACTTCCCTTTAATAATAATTTGTCATTCTTGGAGAAAGAGGGTGAGCCACCAAGATGACATGTGCTGGAGTTGTTAGTGTGTGATGATGATGATGGATTTGCATTGATCCCTCTGTGCTCTTCCCTTGTGGCTTACGGACAACCACTGGTATTTTTGAAGCACTTGCCTGGAATTATTGATGAAGACTTTACCATGGAAAAGACCAAAGTTATTCATCACCATAGTAATCAAACTCATGACTGTAGTACTGTTGTTGCTCTTCTCAGGCGCAGCCAAAGACTAGGCATGTGCTTTTTTGTAATATAAAATTAAATGTGGTACCTAGCAGTTGGATGTGTTCTTTATGAGTGCCTTCTAAGTGCCAGAACCTGTCCTGAGAGCTCTGAAGGCATTTTTCTCATTTAATCTTAAAAATAATCCTGAGAAGTACACACTACTATTTTTAGTGCCACATAAGTTAGGATATTTTGGTAATACCTTAAAAACCAATGGGGTCCATGGACAAAAAGTTCAGAAATCTCCAAACCAGCAATCATCACTAATTAATCTCTCAAGGATGTGTCATTGAGCATCTATTGCATGCAGAACACTGTGCTAGGCACTGAATGACAAGAGAGATAACTATCCTTGCTCACTGGCCATAAGTATGAGACCTAAATAGTACCTTTGAACATGGGGAAAGTGAACTCCATTTTATTAAGGAAGAATTGTATAGTGTCGGGCACTGGGAGGTGTCTTATTACTGATAGATGCATTAACCAGCGATTCTCAGGAGGATGGGAGAAGACACGTTTGTAAGGGGAAATACCAGAAAGGAGCATAGGTAGCTTTTAAAAATATATTCAATAGGTTGGGCGCGGTGGCTCACACACTTTGGGAGGCCAAGGTAGGAGGATCACTTGAGGCCCGGAGTTCAAGCCCAGACTTGGCAATATAATGAGACCCCATCTATAAAACATAAAAAAATTTTTTTAATTAGCTGGGTGTGCACCTGTAGCCCCAGCTACTTGGGAGGCTGAGGAAGGAGGATTGCTTGGGCCCAGCAGTTTGAGGTTATGGTGAACTATGATCATGCCACTGCACTCTAGCCTGGGTAACAGAGTGAAACCCTGTCTCTTATATATATATATATATATATATATAATCAATTAAATCAATATAATATATAAATATAGATGTATCTTGCAAAATGCCGAAGAAAAAGAAAGGAAGCACGGGTGGGAGGGGTGGAACATGAGCACAAAGGTTGAGAAACATAACTTTAAACTGACCTGAAGATCCTTGTGGGTCCAGCTCCCCTCATGGAGCAAAGAGTAGCCTATAAACATGCATAAATCAGTCAGAATGTCTGGGTGCCCTCATAGAGCCAAGGGAAATCCTCTCTGCAAACAAGGGTCAGATGGTTACTGTATTGTCCCCAGTGAACTGACCATGCTCCTCTTCATAGGACAAAAGGACTTTTACTTCCAAAGTGCTATTTATATGAGGTCTTATCTTTAATCGTATTTTTTAAAGATGAGATGTTGACCTGTTTTCAAAGTTTAAGTGCAGTGAAGTCTAAAATATGTCACTCTTTATAATAAGGTGCTCTTGGCTGATTTATAAATCAGAATTAACTAAAATTGGAAGTTATACTTTAAATATTTCAATTTACATATGAGATTTCTCTCAGAGTTTAACATATATGGGCTGTAGGACTGAAATAGATTGTCCTAATCATTTGCAATCCCGCAGAATCTTTTATGGAACCAAATCAGAAGTCAGGACACCTTTTATTGTGATAATAATTTTAAGAAAGATACTTCTATTTTGCATCTTTAAAAGGAAAAAGAATGATGAGTGAGTTGTGTTAAAATATGACATAATTATGTTATTAAGTGTTTACCAGTCCCCAAAGTTATATCACACCCTGAGTAGAAAAATATTAAATACTTAAGATAATAAAAATAAGGAGTAATTATACAATCATAGTGCAGCAATCCTACAGCTCCATATCTAACATGACTTCTAAAAATTTTAGTCCATTTCGGATCAATGTCATTCTAGATTGCTTTCCATATTTGAAAATTAATTATCATCTACCCAATGCAGAGGTTAATGAAATCAATGGGAAAATTACCAAGGAAGATATGAATTTGTATTGATATTGCTTTGACCAATTTTGACATTTTTCAATAAAGCAAATTTTGAATATTAACAGTATGTTGAAGTATCATGGTCTCATTTTCTCCTAGAGGTGATTTCACTAGTATATTCTAAAGAAATCTAGTTAATTACGGTTTCTTGGTGTTACTAGCTAGAGAGGCTGAAGGATGGAGAGAAAATAGCAAAGTTTTAAGGTGGAGCATTTTGTGTTTAAATAAGGGGCACAGAAATAGATGGGACATTGCTCACCCACTGCACAGTCAAGACGGCAGACAGAACACTCACCAGAGCAAAGAGTAACAAAGAGGGTTTTCACACCAGGTGAGCATAAGCCTTTATTAACTCCAAGTTAGCTAATATTGATTGTGCACTATCTGACAGATGCTGTGCTAGGTGATAGAAAAAATACAGAGGCAAATTAAAAATTGTCCTGGACTCCAGTAGTCTTGATTCCATTTGGCAGGAGAAAGTAACCTGCATAGAAAACAAGACTCCAAAACACAACTTGACAGGTAACATAGGTATTTGCCTTCCTCCCTCCCTGTCTCTCCCTTCTTCTTTGCTCCTTTCCTTTCTCCATCTCTCTCTCTCCTCTGCCCTCTCTCCCCTCTTTGTGGCATGAATTTACCACTGGTCCAAGTGCATGATAACAAATGGATATCCACGCTATTTCGCCATTTTTTGTGCTTGCCAGGGTCATGCTCATTCTGTACCGTAATAAACATTATTTGCGTAAGTGAAAACTTCCTTGACACACTTTGACCTTTAATGTCGCAATTATCACTTTTCTACTATTGCCCATGGAAATGAAAACATTTGAATCACTGCAAAGAGAAGCCTCTATGCCACTATGAGAATAATGTGACAGTTGTGTGTGTGAAAGAGAGAGAGCTGGGAGGGTGATGTGAAGGTAAATACAGGTATTGCAGAATCATTTTTTTTATAGTAGCATTGGTAAATTCAGCCAGGTAAATTATTTTGGTGAGTTATATATAAAGTACCCCATGGTGACTTTATTTCAGCATGCCGTGGAAAGGTTTGCTGTTTTGAGACTGTAATTGACCCACACCTTGCGTTGAGTGTACCTCAAGTGTGTTCTAGATTGAAAGTTCCATAAGGGAATGAGAGTGGCAGCTGGAAAGTGGAGAGAGAGAAGGCCATTTTTACGATTTGCTAAGATACTGCCCCTGACTCCCCATCATTTTCCAGTAAAAAATACCTTAGTGTTGAATTCAGTGTCATGACATAAGGGTGTCAGTTTTCATCCTCTATAGCAGGAATAATCTAATCAATAAATCATTTCAGTAACAAACTGAAACACTCATAATATAAATAAATTAGCAACTTTTAGACAATGAAAATAACCAAGATAGTGAAAAAACATGATATATTATTGTTTGGTGAAATCTTGGTTGGTGATCTGAATTCCCTGATACCATAATATAACACTCCTCTCTGAGTTCTTTATTTACATGAGCACAACTAGGCAATTGCACACAAACACACACATACACCCCCACCCCCACCCGAGGAATTGCGTGACTTCAAGGAACTTTTCTTCATAAAAGATTGAAGATTCATGATTTATAGGATGCTGGTGTAAAAGTCCCAGTGTAGCATCTGGTTGTTGACAACATGCGGTCGACGGGGGGAAACAGCACATTTTATGGTGTCTAGACTTTGTTTTATCTGGTAGATTTTTGGTGACATATTTAGCTTTTTGTAGACAATTCTCAAATTACTGACTCAGCACTCAGTGTGGTTCAGTTTATCGTGATCCATCATCTCTAATCTGGTCTTGAATAGCAGGATGTTGTAGGTCCAGATTGAAGTGTGACCTTTGAATGTTTTTCATTCATGCTTGATTACTATATCCTAGAGGTCTAGACAGTGTTATTGGTTTCTCACCAACATAAACATCTGGCAAAAAAAAAAAAAAAAAAAGGAACTAAACTAGATGAGTAAGAACATTCCTAATCTACCTTTACAGTATGCTATATTTAAAATATAACCTTTTTTTGTAAATGAATCCCATCTCAGGTTCTAAAGTATGCCATCAAATGTATTGTTTTTCAGCTCTGATAAGACAGTCTTTGGACTATAATTTTTCACTGATGAAAACAAGTCTGAGCATGTCATTTCAGGCTGCAATAGAAACATCTTTCTTTTGTGCTATTACAAGAAGCTAGAATTTCATTTAGTGAATTCCAGCCAAATGAAATTAGCACATGCATGTTGACTCATGTGTAGCTCATAGCAGGACAAATAAGATGATAACCCAATGTGGGTGGGGCAGAAGGGCGATGAGACCAAACACAGCCACGTGGGCAGTAGTTCTCAGTTATCATCAGGCCTTCTAGAGCTTTATTTCACATGGGTTGATTTTAATATTCTAAGAGATATTCATTATATTGGAACTATGCAGAGGGCTTATTTAAGAGCCAGAACTCCCCGGGGTAAAGTAACATGCCACTGAGTCAAAGGGAGAAACTGAGGCTCTTTCTTTTATGCTGGGGCTACAGATCACATCCAACCAACCGCCACACAAAACATACCCACAGCCACGAGCACAAGGTAAGAGAATGTGGGCGGATTACAGGACAATTCCAAAGCGCTTGCCTGACTCATGTCTTTTGCATGTAGATGGCACATATATCAATGTCACGAGAATAACACTGGACATTTTACACTTAGAATATTGTAAATTTATGAAGTGCACATTCAGCAACTAATTCCAATTTATATACAGAAGTTTGTGTATAGTATTTTCTTTTTTTTTTCTTCTTCCTTTTTTTTGGCTAAAGAACGAAAGGAAGAGAGAAAAAGGTTTCCTTCAGTCCTTCAGCAATTATTTGTATAAATTGATGACTTAGAACTCAGGACTGTGTTTTTAGCCAAAGCTCTTTGGCACAGTATAATCATTGCACAACTGAAGATAAACACAGAGGGTAAACTCCAGAAAAATTATGTGAAAGCAGTGCCTGAAAATCTATTGTATAAATACCCTTTGCACCATTTAGACAATAACAACAGTCCCCGACCAGCCACCCTGCGCATACCCCAAGGATTAGCCGGTACATCAGAGAAAAATGTGGGGGAAAAATAAACATTTAATATAAATTAAAACATTTAATTTAGGAACAAAGGAAGGAAATAAGGGAGAAAGTGTAGTCCGGGAAGGGCATTTGCAGGGAGGTGAGGGTAAACCACTGTCTGCTCTCTTGGAGACTATGACAAATGGATCAAAACTGGACACCCACTTTTTCGGCCACCACCACACACATTCCTATCTCCCATTCTTGTGAGGCCAGTTCACAGAATATGTTTTTATTTCTGTGACCCTGAGCACGACTCCCACTTTGCTGCAGAAAGTATTCTCTTACTGAACCTGCATGGCCTTCCATTCTCATTAATCTCTACCACCTACCCACACATACCTCCACTCTCAAACAACTTCTGTGGTTGCCTACTATTTTCCCTTATCCACGCTTGTACTTAAAGTGAGATATTGAGTTCAATAAGCTCATAATGTATAATTTGTCGTTGTGTGTGAATGCTTTCTTTTCCTTGTTCCCAGTGTCTCTCCCTAATCAAATTTAAACTAATTTGAATGAATAAGAGACCATTATTTGAACCTATCCCCTCGTCTCAAAACAAAAATGTGTGTTTTTAAATCACAAAAACTTCCATAACGTCTCAGTTTTTAAATGGAGTTTAGGAAAATAGCATTTGACAACGTTTATGACTATAGGGAAAAGCTGAACCGTACCTTGTACAAATTTGAATTCTAAAGGTCAAAAGCCAAGTGCTTTTAATAACTTTTTAAGAGTAGGTAATGTTTTTTCCCTTTGAAGACTGAAGTATGTACTAATTGCTTTTGTAAAATGAAGGTGATGTTGCTATAGCTAATGGGCCATGCAGTTGTACCCTGGGACACTCGATCCCAGTGTCTCATGTGGCTTGAGTTGCTGTTTTTATAACATACTCATTGTTTTTTGATTCGATGTCGTTTGGGTAACATTTGAAATTATCTTTGCTTAGCAAAAAGCTTTTCTCCAAAAATATCATTGTGTAGGTTATCAATTAACTAGAGGTAGTAGTATTTTTATTGAATATCTTAGACTTGCAAGATACTCATGTGTCTACCACTAACTTAAGTAATAAAACATTACAATTTCTGTTAAAGCCCGCTGTGTGCCCCTTCAGGATCACATTTCCCTCCCTCCCTGCCTCCCTTCCTCCCTTCTCTCTGACTCCCCCTGAAATTCTCCAATCCTGAACTTGGTGTTTAACTGTTTTCAGACTGGTTTTATGCTCATTACATATTTAAGTATCCCAAAATAATATTAATTATTATTTTGCACATCAAAGTTTCAAGTACACCATATTACAGACATTCTTCTACAACTCTCTTTGCTCGAAATTATACTTTTGAAATTTATTCATGTTCAAACATAAAGTTTGTTTATTCTTAGTGCTGTTATGTAAGTACACCATAATTTGCTTGTTCCTTCTGTTGAGAGGCATTTAGGTTGTTTCCAGCTATCTGCTAGTAGGAGCACTTGCTGTTATGAATATTATTGTTTATATTGCTGTGTGTACATGTGTAGAAATTTCTCTGAGGCTGAGTAATTCATCTAAGGATGGAATTTCATAGTCTAAGATATGTACATCTTCTGTGGCCAAATGTATTTCACACCCACCAATGGCATATTAGAATACCCATAATAGAAAAGAGAATTTTTCAAATGCTATAAAAGTCATAGAATATTTACTTAAAAAAATATAAAAATGTAAATGGCATAGATAACAGGATATTAGCAAAGTCAAATTTATGTATTTATATATATAAATTTATATGTACATGATACACACATGTTCACATATATGTACATAGAGACATATTTGTATACATAAACATATGTATAAATTTGTATATATATCATATATAAAGATATGATGAAGAGTTTTAAAATTATTAATAGAATTAAGCAAAGACTAGATGAATAAGGTTTGCAATGAAAGTTGTACATAATAAATAATATTTCTTTATTAGTGTGGTTTCTTATACAGGTCAAGCCAAAATGTAACTAAGTATCTGTTTAAACATGATAATAAACATAAAGTTTATTTATACCTGTTTTGGCCTGTACTTGGGTATAAACGCAGCTGAGGTAAGTGCTGAGGATAGAAAATGGAAGGAGAGTATAGCTGAGAATTAGAAAAAGCAAAAACACGCGATTCAGAGATAACAACCTCACAATAACTTGTATTCTGAAACACTTGCATCCAGAATCTGGCCACTTGTCACCACTGTTACTGCTGCCACCCTGGGCCAACCCACCATCATCCTGCACCTGTATTCCTACAATTGCCTCTTAACGGGGCCCCCTACTTTTGCCCTTGCCCCACCTCTTGTAATTTATTGCAAACGTGGTGACCAGAGTGATATTTATAAACATAAATTATATCCTGACACTCCTCAACTCAAAGCCCTCTAATATCTTTCCCTCATGCAGCAAAATCCCTTTTATGACCAAGAAGTCTTTACCTGATCTGTGTCCTGCCTACTCCTCCTACCTCACCTTTTTATATCCTTTCCCCAGTTCACTCCATCCCATACACTCTGGCCTCTTTGGTGTTCCTGGCAATTGCTCTTCCTTCATCTTGCAAAATTATTTTCCCTGATAGTCATGTGGCTCTCTCCCTCTCTTCACTCAGGTCTCTGATTAAATGTTCCCTCTGCAAGAGGCCAGTATAATCACTGTATTAAAATTGCATTTCCTGTCAACCAATTGCAATCCACTTGTCCTAGTATGTTATATATGTTTCTCATTGTCTCTCTCTCCCTCTAGAATGTAAGTTCTTGCATGAAGCCAGGAACTTACTATTGTGCATCTTGATATTCCTAATGGCTAGAACAGTGCCTGAGGCACAGACCTTTGATTTGAATGACTTAATCAGTGGAGAAGTATATAAACCAAAAGGCACATACACATATTGCCTAATGCAGAAATGCATGTATTAATGTTATATGTTAAAATATACAAGTACATCTTGTATAGAACCAACTATTATTAAAAGGTAAAATAGATATTGGGAAATTGAGGCAAAACATCCAGTTCACATTCTTTCTGAATTAATCAAAATACTCAGAAGCTATTTGAATCAGTAACCCCTCCTTTTTATAATCACATATATTGTAATTTCATAAATTATTTACAGATTATATATATTCTTGCTTCTGTGTTGTTAATTCCTGAAGTTCAAGCTACCATACAGAAATTATATAATAATTACACTTTTCTCCATTCAGCATCAGTTGGATTTTTCTTCCCTTCCTTGCTTCCTCCCTCCCGCCCCCCTTTCTTCCTTCCTTCCTTCTTTCCTTCCTTTCTTTCTCTTTTTCCTTCCTTCCTATCTTGTCCTTTTCTCAACTTTAAATTCTAATTATTCTCCAACCATCTATTGGAGATTTTCCAGTAGATGTTGCGTATGTTGCAACATCAGATTAAAACAGAGAATTCCAAGATCGACCTCGTTATCTACTCCTTAGAGTCTGTCATCTTGTACAGGTCACCTCACCGCCCGTTTATCCCTCATGGCAAGTCAGTGGCCAAATCCTGTCCATTCTACATTCTGTGTGTCACTGTGTCTGCCCTTTTGTTTCTAGTCTTCCATCCACTTCCATGGCACTAAGTACCATTTTCTTCTTTTTTCTTCTGGATAAAGTCAAGGGCATCCAACCTGGTTTCTATGACTCCAGCATCTGCCACTTCAACGCATTATTCATCCCACTGCTCTCTTCACTTTGTCACTGTTTTTGCTCAGAAACCATCAAGATCATGCAATTTCCAGGCATCTCAAATTAAAACACCTCTGCCTGTTTGTGAAGATCATGTGTTACCTGCCTACACTCTTAGTTATACCTGTTTCCTTGTTGTCCCACTAAAGCAGTGTGTTCATTTCCTCCTCTGTAGTTTGCTTCTGTTCTTCAATAAATGTAGCATGATCCCCTCAATCCAAATCCTATCCACCTTTTAATTCTCTTGCTCTTACAATATTAGAACAATGTCAACCTTTACTGATGTCCATTTCATCTGAAGTCTTGTAGCACTTACTGATTTTTTAAAAAGTTCATAATTAGTTACATGCTTCTTTATATTTATATAATTTCTTTGCTGCTATTTCATATATTAATCTTCTCCACCCAATTAGATAGGAATCTACTTGAACAGAAAAAACCATCTCTTGTACTTCTATTTAGTGCCGGTATGCACCCACATAGCATACCAGTATTTTTTTTTTTTCAGGCAGAATAACACACACCAGTTCAAATAAGTCAACATTCCCATCACTTTCTCAAAAGAAACAAGTCTACATTTCTTAGAAGAAACAAGCCTACAATTTAAGTAGGGCAGGTGGGAAGGAAACGCAATAGGTTTGAAGGAATTGTGAAATTTTTAAAGATTGCAGTGTGTTTAGTTTTTAAATAATAATAATAATAAAGCTCTTCCTCCTTATACCCCACAACCTGAGGTAGATTTATCACAAAACTAATGAACTTCCAGGGTCCATCTTGCATAGACTCTTCCAAGGCCCAGAGGGAATAGAACCCTAGCATGGTGTTCATATGTTTTTGTAAAATTTGTAAAATCAAGATATTCTAACTGCACTCAATTCAGAACATTATGGTTCGTTGTGATTCACAGCACTGGATAGTCTGTGGGCATTTTGCATGAATAACTTCTTGTGTTGGATGGTATTAAGGTAGCCGCAGGTCTTTTGTATTCATAATTTTTCATGCCAAGTGCCATTGGAGTGATTAAGTGGGAGTTTCATAATTGTAATTTTTTATCCTTTTTAATTTTCTCTGTTTCCTTACTTGAAAAATTAAATTGAGTATTCTAGAGTCTAACTGTAGACTGTCTCCTGCACATATGAGAAATAACAGACCCTTGTATGCATGGAAAATGAAATAATAAGAAGACATAGAAGTTAATTTTCACTGAGGACCTACTACATTCCAACAGTGGGTAGAAGTCATTGATCTCTTTCAATGCGGCAACAACCACTTAAGGCAGATGTCATTTTCTCCATTTATAAATGAGAAAACTCAAGCTCCAAACATTAGGTAATTGGTCAAAAGTCACTTAACTAGTAAGAGTTTAAATTTGGATATGCGCTCCATTCTCCTGAATCCAAAGTCCATGGTGCCCTGTAACCTTATAGGGCTTACGTAAAAATCAGGAAGTAGATACTGTAAATAAATGGGGAGATATATATATATATATATGTGTGTGTGTGTGTGTGTGTGTGTAACTATTTTTAGAAACAGAAATCTAAATTCTCTCCCATCTTCATATTTTCTTCAGAGCCTATTTTCTTAAACAAATAGTAAAAATGTTATTTCTTTCCTGTATTTCTATGTATTCCCTTGATCTGTTACTTCAAGAGATTCAGTGTAAAGCTGCAGTTTCCTTGTGAAGTCGAGGATTTATAATTTGTCAGGCCCTACAGAAAAATGTGAAGGAGGGAATTTGAAAGATCTGAAGAGTTCCGAGTGTGATGCTTAGGCTGTTAATCTTCAGGTACTGGAATGTTTTGTTTCTATCACCCTTGGACTTGTGATTTGCTGGGTGATTCCAGTTGCGATAGTAGCCCCTCGAACACAGTGCAAGTGAACTGAAACTTGCTGTGTTTAAGTAATTACTTAATTGTGGCTCCCTGCCACTTAATGGCCTCGGAGAAGTCTGTTGTTTGTACTTACATATATTTTATTTCAAGTTGGCTTTTGATGATTTCCCTCTTGTATTTTCTTAGGCACTTTTGTAGCTAGAAAACAGCTTTTTCATTGCTTTGGTAAAATGCATACAAAGCTTGCTCCTGGCTAAACACATTATGAGAGAGAGAGAGAAAGAGTGAGTTTGCTATTAAGTTCCCATGCATTCAAGCAAGGACAGCTGGTTAGGATTAGAACATTCTACCTTCAGTATGATGCTTTCCCACAGCCTCTATTGCTTTTCTTTTCTTTTCTTTTCTGTAGCTGACATAAAGTCAATATCATATCCTGAATCAAGTTAACATTTCTGATATAATCAGGATATTCCACTAAATAATTTTTAATGCTGAATACAGCAAACATTTCATTATTCAGCAATCTGCATTTTAACCAGAGCATACATTCTCATGATGACTGAAACATATAAAGTAGATTATATTACACAAGATCATTCCTACCAATAGCTGTAGTGCTATTCACTTGTTCAATAGGCATATCAGACTTTTTGCTTTTTTTTTAAATGGTAAACTTATGTGATCCTGGTAACTGAGTGACAAATTAGATAGAAAATTCTAATAAAGAACTTGGTTTTGTGATACAAGTCATGACCACCACGGACAACTATTCGAGGCATCCTAATTACAGAAGTTCATGGTGGGACTTGGCCCTGATCATATCTTCCAACACAAACAAGACAATGCACAGATTGCAAATAGCAAAGAGGATCAGAGACTGCAAAACACGTTTAAAGAACATCCTTACCTCTGCACACTAATCATATATCACTTGTAGTCAGTTTGCTCCAGGGCAGCTATGCCTGTCTCCAAAGAGCCTGTCCCTGGTCTTGACTAGTGAAATCATTTTAGAAATTGGTAACAAGAAACGTCATTGTTCTTGCAATAATTTAGTCCAAGTAAGACCTTGTTTGAGTTCTTAGGAATTGTGAAAGCTTAAGTTGCATAGTCATAAGTACGGTACATGTGATCACTTATAAGCCTCCTTTAGGATTTTTTTTTTTTTTTTGCCATATATTCATTTCATCCATTCAGTTGAAAATCATAAATCAAGAGGTCCACCTTGTAAACCCCACTCTAGGACTAAACTAGCTCTTGCAACCCTGAGTAAGTCAATATCCTATATAATCCTCACCATCCTCATCTGTAGAGATGGGGGTAAAATACGTTATCTCTAAATTTCCTCCAAACCCACATATGCTGTGTGCCTACTTGTGGTATTTGTTCATTACTATGCTGTGTTGTAGCAAAAAGGTATAGGACACAGGCCCTACTCTCAAGACAGGTATGTTGAACATTAAACAATGAAAAGGGCAAGATTGTTTCATTTAACAAATACTGAGTACTTCCCGTATGTTAGCCACTCTACCAAGAGCTACAGAGGTGACCATGGATAATAATGGTGCTGTAGGCATTTCAAAGAAACTGTGCCTGCAATTGTCTGGGAAGTGATCCTGACAGAAGTGGGGAGTGGGCTGTATTAATAAATTCAGGCAAAAGTGGAAGAGGAGGGAACATCATGAACCCTGGCGAAGGGTACAGAGACAGTGAAAACTGGCTAGGCCAGGTCAGGAAATTCAAAGTAATCTCCCTTGGCAAAGGTGGAAAGTTGTGTTAACCTCCAAATCTGTTCACTTACTCTTTCTTCTTTCATCCATCCATTCATTCATATATTCACAAACTATTTGCTGAGTACTTAAGTCAGCAGATATACAGATGGACAGACTCATTCCTGCCTTTAGTATAATTAATAATGTCATTCGTTGAGTTCATTTTATGTAGCAGGTACTGCTGTAGGTTTTTCATACATTTATCACTAATTCACACAAAAATGCAATGAGGTGTAGGTCTAACTATCCACATTTTATAATTTTAAAAAATTGACTCTCAGAGGTATTTTAGATAAATCTTACAAGATCATATAGTAAGTGAAAGAGTCAGAATTTGAATCCAGATCATCAATCTCCAGAATCTGTGACCTTAACCATCACTATTCTGCTTTCTAAGTATTTGTTAAACAAACTCTTAATATTTTGTTAAATGCTAAATGATTTTTATTAATAGTCATGTCACACCCCAGCACATGAAATTACTGAAAGGAACACATGCTATGTCTAGAACTTCCATCTGTGAATAGGTCAAAAATCTCTACCCCTTTCCCTATACTCTCAGATCCTTTTTTTTTCAAACTACCATTTTGATTTTTCTATCATTTTCTAGTCAGTAGTTTCCAGTGATATTTGACAGTTGGGCATGGGGGTGGGTTAGAAGGTAGCTAACAAAATTTTTTTCCATTTCGTTTAAATCATCATCCCAAGACAAGCCCTGTAGCATAGCCTCATTACCTATACAACTGTAAAAGATGTAGCGGCATCTATTACACCTGCATTCATTGTGATGATTGAAAGTGGAAAGAAATATGAGATACAGTTAATGGGTTTTTTCCATCTACATTCTAATCTATCTTCTCTTGTTCTTCAGTTATCTAGAAACTGTGAAATGACATACACAGAACATAGAAATTGGGAAGTTCATCCCAGCAAGCTGCAACTGAGAAAGGCAGTCTGCCCTTGTATGGGTAGGAAGAGTGTCCTAGCTTGTGCCCGTATGTCTGTTAAGGCTAAGGACTAGTTACTTCTCATTTTTACATTCACAGTTTCCCCTCTTGCTATGTTTTCCAAGTACTTTTTATTCTTTTCTTTATTCCTTTTTATTTGAGGGCTGGGATAGGTGTGGGAGGAAGAAGAGAGTGGGATTTCCAAGGAGATAACCACAACATTCCAGGGAGATGAATACACCTGTAATCCCAAAGCTAGTCTCCTAAATATTTGCTAGACTACTTATATCCCTAAGCTGTTATGTTTTCCTGGATTTCTGTAACAGGGATTTTGCAAATTAAAGGAAAGACCACATTCAACCAAACGTTAGATGGTTCGTATAGTTAACATCTGGGCTGCGTCCTGACGTCAGGGTTGTGGTGATAAAGTCCAGATGTTATAACTTAGCAATGTTTTTGTTACTCCTAAGCATTTGCTGCCTTTGTTTTTTTTCCCCAGACTCTAATTTACTAATACATGAAGGTTATTAAAGAAGCGAGGGAAATGAAATTAGCATGTGGCATTGACCCAGAGTAACTGAATTCCTCCTCTTTCTAAGCACACTCTCAAGCCATCACGCTCTCAGGCTCCAGGGCCCACTCAAATCAAGGTATTTCTTTTCAGTTGCTATTTTCTATCAAAACAGGTGATGTGATTAAGTCTTCTCAGGTTTAAAATCATGTAGTAAAGAACCAGAAAAAGGAATAGAATCAATAGTAAATATTCCATAATTTTATAGTTTTTTTCTTTTATTCTGAATTTTGTTTTATAGATATACATACCTATACATCTATATGTATCTAAACGCCATACACAATCACACACACACACAAACACAGACACTATGTATTTTTCTCAAGGAGGAGAACCACCACTCACAAGGGAATAACAATGTCAGATCAGATCCCTGTCACAATGAACATACAAGGACAGTTTTAAAAAGGCATTGTTACTCTCTGACATCCGTGCCAAGAAGTTAAGAAAATTCCCAAGAACAGCATCTTCCTTCAAAACCGATCTTAGATCTATGTCCATTAATTTATCTAAAATATTTGCATGATATTCCTAATGGATTTCACCACTTATCCTAATGAATTCCATGTGATTTTTATTACTGAATGTTAATGGCTCAACTTTGGTTTAACTTGAAACTATCCCTACAACGTTCTAGGAATTGACCCTAGTTCCGTTATGTTATTGCAAGTTTTGGGGAATTGATGATATGATAGCTTCTCAACCCATTAGATGACTTCTTGCGAACCTATTCTAGGTGCATTATAATGTATTTTAAGATACATTATTGCATAACATACAATAATGTACTATAATTTTATAATTTATATGTTCAATATAAGGTATTTTAAGGTGTACAGTGTACCTTAACAGTACACAAAGATAGTAGGTGGGATTATCTTTTTGGTTTTGGTTCTTGATAAAAATTAACATTTTTCTCTAAATAAGTTCTGAGTCAACTTAACAAAAGTATGGGTATGAATCAACGCACTCTTCTCTTTCTTATACCATTACTGTTTTGTCAGAAACCTTAAAAGGACAAGTATAATTAAACAGTTATTTGAAGTGTCACATAAAACGTTTGTTCACTTTTCTACATGATGAACCTTCAAATATTTGAAAGCGAGTAAGAAAGATATACTCTTCTCTCCAGGATATATCTCCTTAATTATTTCAACATTTTCTCACTGGGAAGGGTTTTGAGATCTCTAAATGGTCTCTTCCATATGCTTTCAGTTTGTTAACAGCCCTGCTTAGTAAACAAGATACTCCACATCTGCTTTGAGCAAGGTAGGATACAGTAGGACTTTTCTTCCCTTGTTCTGGGCCATATAACACAGACTGTCATTACAATATATCTATCTGTTCTTTGTCTTTTTGTCACCTACAGCATACTGGGGGTTCGTATTAAGCTTATGATCATCTATAAACAAGAAGTCTTCTTAACATGAACAAGAATTCTTAGACTTCCCTTCGTGTGCAGCAGAGTTTGGGGGTTTTTTTAAGCTTAAATATAGGGTTGGCATTTGCCCCAGTTATATATAATATTGTTCATTTTACACACTCCTCTCTTTACCCATCATTCCAGCCTTCTGCATCTTTATCTCTCCACATATTTGCTCTTTGTTTCAGCTTTGTGATGCCCATAGACTTTATAAGCAGGTCATTTGGGACTTTTTCTTAAGGACTTTTGATTTAATTTAATTAAAATGTTACTTAGGAAGAGCTCAATGACAAAATTAGAGATCTTTTTCCAGGCCGATATCCATATTCATTCAATAATCAACATTCTCAAATGTCACTTGCTCAGCCAAAATAAGACCCTATCAAAAATCCCAGAACCCATTTAGTCTAAAAGAACGTCACTAAGTCTTTCTAAAATGCTTTGCTGATATCAGGAGGCATGCCATTTCCCTGATATACTAGTCTAACAACTTTATAAAGGAAATTGTATATTATTAATATTAATCTAATTTGCCTGTGTTTTACCATTTTTGAATCCAACTATGTTATCTCTAATAATTATCATTATACCTTGTATTTGTATAGTGCTTCATACAGTTAAAAAAAATTAAACATAAATCACCCTCTTAGAGTTCTTACAAACAGGTAAAGGAACCGTATGTGATTATCCCCATTTCAGAGATGAAGAAACGTTGCCTCAGAGAGGTGTTTAGTATTTAGCTCTTATAATTTTAAGCTCAGGTTTTGTTTTTTTTTTCCGATGACACCACAGCTGTCAAGATTCAATTGCGTCCTATTCACATGGTTAGGTGCTCAATGAATATTTTCGAATGGATGGATAGATTTATCCAAAAAGTCTTTTATCCAAGGACTTTGCCTGAAAGCATTTTGCCATTTAAAAGGGATGGGAAATTGCTGCAAGAACAAAAATTAAGCCTGTAAATAAATAAAATAGGTAATTTTTAAAGAGAATATATGTGTGGTATTTACAAAGTTTAGAATGTGTTTTCTAAATTTTGGCCTACAGATTGGTGTTAATCCAGGATAAAATTTGCAATGATTGGCTACAAAATGAGAAAAATAAGGTCATTTATTTTGCGCTGAATTGTGGTCCCTCTCCCCCATGTGTTAAAGCTCTACACCCCAATGTGACTGTGTTAGGAGATGAGAACTGTAAGGAAGTAAGGGAGTTTAAATGAGGCCATAATCAAATAGGAAAGGCTTCCTTATAAAAAGAAGAGATGCCAGGAAAGCACAAACAGAGAAATGACCATGTCAGGAGACAGCCAGAAGGTGGCCTTCTGCAAGCCAGGAAGAGAGGCCTCACCAGCAACCAACCTTGCCCACATCTTGATCTTGGACTTCCAGATCCAAAACTATGAGAAAATAAAGTTTTGTTGTTTAAGCCACGCAGCCTGTGGTATTCTGTTATGGCAAGCCTGAGTAGACTCATACAGCAACATACTTAACTTTTTATAGTATTAAATTTTTCAATTTAAACCCCTTTCTTTATTCTATCTTTCTTGCTTTTCTTGTTATTTTTAAAACATCCTCACTTTTATGAACTTATAGTGATAATAGAAGTTGGGGGTGATGTGGGTTAAAGTATTTACTTAGAATAATAAAAATTGCCCATCTAACTCTGTGCCCATAATAGTTTGGAGATTTTACTAGTCTGTGACATTTAGAAGTTATTGGAGAACAACAAGCGAGTGAAGAAATGACACTGTGTTGGCCAGCTGACTTCAGCCAGGAAAACTCTATGAACTAACTACAAAGAACTCTCCAAGATCTTTTCAGAAGCTTAGTGAAGCAGATGGGAACAATATTGTTCTAGCAGAGAGTAGCAATATCTTGGGACAAAAAATATCAGATTATATTAAAGCAATAAAGAAGCAATATGAATGGAGCAGAGTCACGTGGTAGAACTCTATATGGAAATATTTATTTGACAAACACTTACTGATACTATCCCATGTGCCAGGGATTGTGCTAGGCAAACAGGGACAACAATGAACAGGACACATTTCATGCTCTGAACGGTCTCCTTGTCTGGTACTCAAATAGAGTGAGGGAACTTCAGTGGTGGAAACAGGTGCAGTGCCCCAAAGAAATTCAAGGGAGAAGCCCCAACCCAGCCTGGAGGGTCTTGGCAGGCAAAGATATTTCAGGAGTGTGGACGGCATGTAGAAAGACAGGGATATCATTTGGAGACATTCTCCTGAAAAGGAAAAAAGGATGATTGATGGGGATAGCTTGGGATGGAAGAGAATTGGTTTGGGGTACATTTTGGTTTTTCTATTCACTGTTGTTTTTGTTATTTGGGTTTGTGGTGTTTTTTTTTTTTTTTAATCAGGATAAGAAAGACTTAAGCATGCATTTAAGTGGAGGGGATGTTGGAGTGAAAGAACAGAAAAGAAGAAAGAAAGGAGGGAGGGAGAAATGAAGGAAGGAAGGAAGGAGGAAGGAAGGAAGGAAAGTAGGTTGGAACTCCGAGAAAGGGACAAGAAAATCACTGAAGCACGAATTAGAAAGACTAGGTGAAAGTCACAAGTAAAGGGAGTCTTGATTAGAAGGACATACCACCCCAAACTGATGGAAATGGGGTGAAGATTGTGGTGGCAGTAGATAATGGGGTGAAGATCGTGGTGGCAGTAGATAACTTGATGTGGGGAGCCTAGGAAGCTGAGATGGCGCGTAACTGATAGTTATGTGGTGGAGACAATACAGTCTCCTAAAAATGAGTCAGGGTTTGAAATGAATGGGGAAAGTTTAAAGGAATCACTAAGGAATGGAGAAGGAGAAGTCCAAGAATGAGTAAAAGAGCCCACTAAGGTTAGGAAGCTCCAATGGGAAATGGTTCCTACCTGCAAAGCTGTGGGATTTTGTGCAGCAGTAAACAGCCATCGCAGGGATGCAAAAGAAAAGGTGAATTGTAGCTTTAACTCAATGTGGAGGTTTTCCTGCCTGAAGGTGATGAGAAACCAGGATACCAGGGAATTGAAGGTGCGTGTCAGACAATAAGGAGGGAGAGACACAGGACGGGAGGTTGAGATCAGAATGAGGCTTCGGGTTGACAACTTCCAAAGGAAGCACTGCAGGAAATAAAAAAGATCCAGACTGCCGCCCAGTGATGCTCATGGAATTGCAAGGTTACAGCGTGTGGGGGTGACTACAGAGACTTTGCCTCTTCAGGTGAGGCTGCTGGAGTTGGAGTGAAAGAGAAGTGTATGAACCAAGGGCTGTAGGCTTTAAAGAATAAGGAGGAGGAATTGGAGATTAGATTGATATGAAAGTGATGGCCTCATTTCAAAAGAGAGATGGGAGAATTAAGATTGGCAAACAGCAACTCAGAGTCAGAGAGTTTCTCTTCCTGCAACTAACCTAATGGAATACGGAAGTAAGATAAGGCTGCCAGAGAAGAGGTGTACTAAAGTGAGATTCAAGTCTCCGTTAGCAGCAGCAGGTGCAGAAACCACTGCAAAAATTGTGGATATAAGAGAGTATGTTAATGTATGGATGCCAATGATAATAGAAAAAAAAGCAAAGAAACAGGAGTGAGAAAGTGTAGGGCAACATAACGTAGGAGGTGGTTCATTTACTGAGCATCTGCTCTGTGCAAATACACACCAAGGACTTAGGCTAACCAGGTACCGCCTTTCCTGGAGCTTCAGTACCAAGCGATTTACATTTTTCTTTGTAACTGAAGATTATGGAGAGCAGATGCATGGTCTCGAGCAACTGTAAAACTACAGCTGATTATTCACATGTTATTTACTGGATTCACTGTAAACAATGTACCACCAAAATGAATACAGACCAGAAAAATGCTTTTAGCGTCGAGCAGTTTCAGGTAGTGTTATGGGACTAGCTACAGTGTTGATAAAATACTGCGAACTTTGGTTAGAAAATTCTTCCAGCACCATTGTGAGCCTTAAGTCTGTGATAATTAGCATTGAAGATAAAGCAGGTCTATTTTTTTGCATTTGTTTGATCATATTTCCAACATATCGTCAAAGACAGGCATTTGCATGCCTGGCATTTGCATGGCATTTGCATGGTATTGGAACAGTTAATTATAATGGGTACAAGAAGCAGTATCGTGTGATAATTGAGAGCATGGATCTTAGGGACAAATTTGCAGGGTCTGAATCCCTGTTCTGCCACTTACAATGTTAATAATGATGGACAGGCTACTTAACCTTTCTGTGCCTTAGTGTCCTCACCTGTAAAATGGGAATGCTATGACTACATCTACCATGTAAGGCTGTTGTGAGAATTAAATAAATCACTATAAATAAAGCACTTAGAAAGCTGCCTGGCATGTTGGAAGTGCTAACTAAGTGTTAACGTTTACTATAATTACATATATTGTGCCACTCTTTGAAAGCTATTGTGCCTTCTATAGTTGATACCGCTTGGCAAAGTATTTGCTGTACTAGCCTTGTAATTGTAGTTCTGACCTAATAACAACTATGCCAAATTGCACAAGCAGATAGTAATGTCTGGCAACGCTTGAAGTTTTCACTCTTAATGGAACAACTGGAACTGACTTTCACTTGGCATCCAACCAAATAGCGAATCCTTGCCATCATTTCAGCAATATTTTTGCCTTTTGTCTCTCATATTTTCAGTGGTCATGCATTAAATAAAACTTATAAACAGCAACTCATTTCTGTCTGGGCAATAGGTGAACCTCCTTGCAGCATGGTTAAAGACACGGGATATCTGGATGGTATGCTTGTTAACACAGGAGTCTGTTTCTGCCTGTATTTAAGAGAGACACTCAGTCTGGGTTTTGTTCATTGCAGTTTTGCAATCCAGGGTCACTTCTAGGTGGGGCACAGTACTGACAACAAAACAGGAATGAACAGTATTTATGATCTAAACAATGGGATGCACTGGCCTTATGACACTGCTTTATTCATTCGACAAATATTATAAATATGTCTCAGGCACTGTGATAGATCCTGGGCCACAGCCCTCCTCCATAAACTATCTCCAGATATTTAAATAGGAACTCAGATAATGTGATAAAGAAATGAGTGAGGTGATGACATGCAAGTGGGTGTTGGGTGATGGAATGTGGTCATGTAAAAATAAATAGGCGTTTGACTTACTCTACCTTTGTAGGTATCTTTATTATGAATATGGTTGGAAACTGGGTTGATATGGACAGCTGTCTGTGAACTCTTCATTTGCAAATGCTTTCTGAGCATCGAATTCTTCTATTTCTGGTGAAGACACACACCCACATACATATAATCCATAATGCTGCCACATGACTGAATCTATTATACTTAATAAAAGGAAGAACACTCCATATGTTGAAAAATTAATAACTTCACTCTAATGGCACCACCATTGCCATCTTAATCCTTGATTTTCTCCTGGTCAAATCAATCCTTTCTAAATAGTTACCTAGACATCTTATAGAAAAAGAAGTCTAAGATATTTAAAAGGCATGGTTTCAGTCTTTTGGAATCAAAGTCATTTTTTTTCTCTAAGTGAAAAATATTCCACAAATGAAAATGTGTCTTCTATCTCAATGCCTTCTATTAATTTGCTATCATTGCAACAACCTCTAAAAATCTCCTTGGCTATAGGCAAAAGTGTTACTGGACCCATAAGACTGCCCAGCTAACTGCCTTCTGAGATCATTAGGCTTTCTTGAGACCGCCACCCCTGGTTCAACTTTTAGCCTTTTCCTCAGCCTGTTTAAAGTATCATTTAAAGCATTTTAAAATATTTTACATTTATCTGAATAAATTTTGATGATGAGGGTGGGGCAATATCGTAACTTGGATTTCACTAAAGAAAAGTCTCTGAGACAAAGATTTGGGTGCAAGTAGCTTATTTAGGATGTGATCCCAGGAAGCACAATGAAAAAATGAGGAGGTGAGATCAAGGTAAGAAGAACCAATAAAGGGTCAATGAATGGAGTTCGGGGGTGTGTGTGCATGTGTATCTGGTTACTACTGTTACAAAACCACCCCAAAACCCAGTGGTGTAAAACCACCATTTATTACGATCATGGATTCCATGGTTAGACTTAGGATGGGCATAGAGGGCCTCTTCTGTACAATGTCTAGAGACTCAGTTGGGAAGTTGCAAAGGCTAGGGTGACAAGACAGCTAGTCTGGAATCACGTCCTAGAGGTTTCTTCATTCGTGTCTGGTGGTTGATGCTGACACCTCAGCCTGGGGCTCAACAGAGCACCTACACTACATGCGGCCTCTTCACATAGCCTGGGCTTCCTCACAATGTGGAAACCTCAGGGCAGTCAGACCTCATACAAGGTGGAACAATGCTCCCAAAACAAAAATTGCAGACAATAAGGAAAAGCAGCATCACCTCTTCTGACCCAACCTTAGAAGTCACACAGCCACATTCTGTTGGTTACAAGCAAGTGATAATCCTGCCCTAATACAAGGGAAGGAAAAAACAGAGCTAGATTCTCAAGGGAAGTTACATCAAAGAATTTCTAGCATTTTTTCTGAAACCAAAAGCAAATTGCTGCAGTATAAGCAACCATCTTCCTACTTGACTGGAGTCTTCAAAGTGAGGGAAGAGGTGGAGAGAATATGAAATAGCAAATAATTACAATATAATATAACACACAGGTGATAAGAAGCAGGTATACACAAGCTATAGTAGGATCACAGAAGAGAGGCACTCTTGGCTTGGTCATAAGGTTCAGGCAAGGTGGATTAGAGTCAACCAGATGAAGAAATGTAGGAAGGAGATTTTAAGTAGAAGGAATTAAAGCAATCTCTTGATGCGTGCAGTTTGGTAAAGCAGAGGTAGAGAATGGCAGATGGAAGCAGAGAGCCAAGATCTTGAAAAGTCTTGAATGTCCTACTAACAGGCAAAGATCTTGTTTTTAGGCAATGGAGAGTCATTAAGAGTCATTGTAGGCATCCAAGAGAAAGATTGTGAGAACCTGAATGAAGGAAGTATAGCTAAACAGTAGGGAATGGGTTTGAGAAATACTCAGAAAGTATAATAATTAGTACCTGGGGATTAATTGGGTGTGTGAAGTGTAGGAAAGGGAGAAGTCTATCTAGGTTGCCATGAAGTTCCTACTCTGGATGCTTGGAGGAATTTCTGAGGAGAAACAGATTAGGGAGGAAGTGCTGTGGTCATCCACTTACATGTGACAAGAGGACAGGTGCATATATGAGTCTAAACTTGGGAGAGAAGGCGAGGCAAGAGATACCAATTTGGGACACATTGGCAAATAGGAAAAGAATGAGATAGTCTGAGAAGAACACATGAAAAGACAAAGAACAGCTTTTTTAGCCTCCAGAATGCATGTTGGTAGTAACTCAAAATAGTTCGCATCTGATGACCTCAATTTTCTTGATGATAAAGAAGACAAAGTTATCTCTTGAGAAGAAGTGAAGCCCAAATACTAAGCCTAAATACTAATACTTGAGATTGTTGTCTCAATCAACAAAGAGAAACAACATTCAAATATGGATCATAACTCAGAAAAAAGAAAATTTGTTCTGCTAGTACTGTGCAAGTCTTTGTAATTGTTCCCGATGTTAACATCCCCTCTTTCTTGTACTCTGAAATTCTAACCATGAGTTCCATTCACTAAACAGGCAAAAATATTGCTAAAACACATGTTAGGGTCATACTTCCCATAATCTTGAGCACTCTCACAGTTAATTTCAATTCCTTCTGATTCACACATATATTGAATCACTTCACTAAGCAAGAAAATGTAAGCCTTCTTCCATGGCAACACCTATAGAAAACTGGTGGAGAGATGTTTTCTTTTTTCTTTTCCTTCGTTCTTTAGTATTCATTATTCCAAAACATTTCAACAGTCTGTGTGTGTGTCTGTGTGTGTGTGTGTTTAACAGTTTCCAAGAGATGATAGATACCAGGCTCCTTCTATAAACCTTCATTATTTCACTTGGGTCTGAACCACAAGAAATTCACAGTATTGATGCTCTAGGAAAGATGTCTTTCCAAGAAGAATTGGCAAAGGAACAGAATGTGTTTGAGGACTCTGAAGACAAGATGAACAACACTTTCATATGAGCACGTTTGCCTTACTCGACAGATACTAACAGTGTAATTACTGTCATGTTGGAGGGCACAGGGTTTCTTTTTTTACCTATAAAGGGGATTCTCCCAGTTAAAAGAGTTGAAAGCCACTGGTTTAGATAATCCTAATCCATGGATAATCCCCACATCTCCCTTCAAATGCTTCAATTGCCTTCCCCAAGGAAGCTTCCATCACTGCTTCTAACAGTGAGCCAAATGGACAGATCTGAGTCTTACCCCCCTTAATGAAGCATGGTAAATGACCAAAAGGCAAGCTGCTAAAAGAGAAAATGAAAGAACCCCAGGATCTGGATATTCCAAACTGGCTAATTGGCCTCTGGAAGATAGTGAGCGGTGTGCTAATGCCTCTTACTTCCTAACAGCACAGCGCGGTCTCTGAGGAAGAATACCTTTCCAACTGGGAGGTCACCACCAATGTGAGATTCTCAGCTAGCATCCTTTGTCTCTATGGAAAGCACTAAAAACTTTTCTTCCCAGTGTTAACTTTGCCATTTAGAGGACTTGAGGGGTGAGATGGGGAATGAGGGTGCAGAGAAGGAAAGGGAAAGGCTTTTTGTTTATGTTTTCTCTGCTGCATTCAGAGACTCTTAAGGAAATATTAATTTTTGAGATATCTCCTTTTTATGGTCTGCTATTGAACCTGATCTAGAATGTCAAACACATGAAAAATATATTAATATAATGGGATGGAAAACCAGAAATCGAGAAAAAAGAAACCAGAGGGAAAAGAAAAATGTATCCCAAATCAGACTGGAAATTTTATCATGGGAAAACTTGTACACACATGTGATATAGCCTCCCACTGGTTCACACTAAAAGGTTTACAGTATGTATTTGCATAATAACACCTTCATAAGTGGCCTTTTCTTAATGATTACTTGAAAGCACTTCTTCCTTCTTTGGATCATTTCTAAGCATCTGCTTTTATTTCAGGTGAAGAGAAGCCAAATGTGCATACAGAGATATTATAAATCCACAGTTTGACCTCCTAAAGCCTCCTTATTGGAGTGCAGTATTTCTCAGCTAGACATTGGGTCCATGCAAGAATGTAACTTGAGTGTAGAATCACTTGAATGTAGAAAAACTCAGCTGCGTCCCTCCTTTTCTCCCCAGCTGTCTCCCTCCCTCCCAAGATTTATTCCCCTCTTCTCTCAACCCCTTCTTTGGCCCTCTCCTTGTCCGCCTCCTGAATCTGATTAGAATAAAGAGCCTAATACCATCCAAACATTATGTGTAGTTTAATACTTTGCATTCTGAGCCACACTCACCTACTGACATGAAACTAACAGCTGAGATCTGTGCTAACAGCACAGATTTTGCACATAGGGATTTTCTCATTCAGAGCAAAGATTTTTCAGATCGAAGAGAATATCTGTATTTCCATTTGAATGGACATTGACCATTAACAACTTGGTCATCCAAGTTCCTAAAAAAAAAACCAAAAACAAAAAAACAAAACATATCACTGAGGGACTATTGCATTCTTTTTCTCCACCAAAGTTCAAAACATCTTACAGAAGACACATAAGGCAGCTGAAGGTCATTGTTATGTTCCTTTGAAGTACCAGTCCTTTCTTCACCTTTGAATCTGGGTTAAACCCCTTAACTTCTAAAGCTTCTGTAGTTTAGAAGACACAATTATGGGAAAAGAGTAAGTCCAACCTGGTAAGCTGTGCAGCGATATGCCTGGGTCTCCAGAGACATCTACTTAAGGTAAAACTTCCATAGTAGGCTGAAATTTGTTCCTTTGGAAGTTTCCATAAAGGGCCAAGGGGGAAAAAAAAAAGTTTCCCTAATCTTGTTCCCACGTGTCTACTGTGCATTTGAAGATTAAGATTATTTATGTTTAGAGAGCACGGCAGCCACTTAGATACCTCTCCAGCGGGCAGAGGTCTGAAGGGGTGCGCTAATGTTTATCACTGGCACCAGAGCAAGCATTACAGAAATGCAAGCTCCTTGGCTTCCCTCCCAAACTCTGCTTTCTCTCCTGGCTGACTTTAAGCTACTTTGTAAATTGTTTTGTTGTTTGAGGAGCGAGTTTTCTCTCTAGGTTACAATTCTGCCGGAGTCAATATTTTGACACTCTTCTTCTGGAAAATTCCTCATTTCTATTACTTCACTCTTTGGAGTCTCCTTTGAAGTTGGAGAACATGGGCCAGGCCTGAGATTACATATCAGGATTATTTCCCTCTTGAGGTCTGTGCCCATGGATGAGTGTGCTATGGCTGTGTCTGAGCTGGCTAATTGTTTCACTGGTTGCTTAGAGCATGGTACAATGTTGGCCGGGATCCTGGATTCAGTCCCTGAACATAACACACTGAACCAGGCTGCTCAACAGCCGCAGATCCAACTCGTATCCCTGACCACACATTTGGCAGTTCACGTGCCGGTGATCAGTCGAAGGAGTGGAATGACAGACCCTAGTCTGGGCTTGCCTTTCCTGCCTTGCCCTATATAACTCAACATCCTGCTTCACTTACCCTGGACTTTTCACTATTCTTCACGCAGCTTATAGCAGTTCCTCTCTTGCGCCTTTTCCTACACAGCATCCCAATACTGGATTATTCGCTCCATGCTTCTCTGAGGATTTCATCCTATGCCATGTGCAGCTAAGCTCTTACTCTAGGAAGCCTCTCCAGCCATTTGCACCTAACAACTACTTTTGTGGTTGTTTCTTCACAGTGAGCACTAGAGATATTAATAGCATACTTCTCATTGTTCTTTGTAGCCTAGAGGTAAGAAACCTATTACCCCAGGTAGATACACTTGAAATCCTCTTACCGAATCTCCTTTTTATATAAAGCAAGAAAGAGGAAAACCAAGTGCTGTGTGTTCAGAGCCTGACTTCAAAGTCATGCCACACTGTTTTGACTTTCCAGCTAGACTGTGTGCTCTGAGGCCAGGGACACCTGTCTTCACCTTCTTTCTACACTCCCACCCCACAGTAGCTCAACCAGGGCTTGCTCAGCTTCCTATTGGTCCCAGGTAAGTCCATGCCCCTCCTGGAAGTGCACCTCAAAGAGCATGTCCATCACTTGAGATAAATGGTTTTTATCGGCTTCCAGGAAGTTAGGTTGATTCCAGTTGCTTACTGTGTAACCCAGAGAGAAATGCACTCCTTAAACAACAAAACAATTTCCAGGGCTGCAGCTGGGCAGGATCTGCCCTGTTCAATGGCTTGCTGCCAAGAAGAGATTTGGGAGCTGAAATCCAGCCTGTCCTCAGATCTCTAAGTCTTAGAGGGGAGCTGATCCACACTGGGGAAGGGAGGTCTTTCTCTAATTATTAAAAGGTACTGATACCTCACTAAGCCAGATACTGATGGGACAGGGGCTGCTGAGGGCACCGTTTTCTGATATATGTGAAGGTTTCCTGTGGATTAGCAAAAGTTCAAGTATAACATATGGAAAGGAAAAGTGATCAAAATTAGTTTTTAAAGCTGAGAAACTTTAGTTTTATGTTATCACAGATCCTATATAGAGATTCATCTTTTTAGATTTCCCTTAAATTAATAAAATGCATATCAATGTAAATACATGTGTTAACATACATATATATAGACACACATGCATTCACATGCAGACCACAGACACAAACATAAACACACGGGAATTTGATTTAGGATAAAAATGAAGATAAATGCAAACCTAAATGTTTAAAGGCATAGAGCTACTAATATTTATTAACTTACTCCAAAGGATGTTAGAATGATGCTTTTAACTGTGCATTCATCCATTTATTCATCCATTCTTTCCACACATGTATTAGGTCTGTACTATTTGCAAATGATCAGTTATAACCTAGGAGGAGATGTGAGACTTTGTATGCTCTGCTCTGAGGATACTATACTACAAACATTTCCCCAATGTAGTCAGAAAGGCCAACAGAGTACTAGAAAACTTGGGAACAGTAAAGCTTTGTCATCTCCCGGAACAATATATTTGCATCCTGCCTGGATGCTGGTCCTTAGAAGAGCAAGCAAAACAACTGAAGAGATGTAAGGACTTCTGCGGAAGAATAAGTTCTATATAATCGTAAAGAGTTAGGATTGGGAGGGACCTCAAAGACATCTAAGCATCAATCTTTTTATGTCACAGAAAGAAAATTGAAATCTGAAAAGGATCAATGGTTTGTATGTCATTTCTTATTTTAGAGAGGCCAAGTTATTTTCAGGACCTACCACATCTCCTCTTTTCCCCAGACTTCTGGAAGCCAAGAACTAATCTAGCTATAGCTTTGTTTTTCTAGCACTGAACATGCGCAGGTATCAAATCTATCCTTTCATTGATCTCAAGTTGTATTTATTTCAATAAACTCATCATAAAAAGTTGTATAATAATCATTACCTGTCACACCATTTATCCTACATTGCCCTAATTTATATTTTTGGGACCATCTCCAAAGCAAGTACAGTAAGATATACCTGTCTCAGAGTTGTAACAGAAATATTGTCAGAGTTCAGTAAATCTTAATAAGGATCCAAAAATCCGTGGTTTAATACACTCAAATGCATTGCTATTTTTCTTTGTTCACTGTAAACATTATTATAGATGATTTCTCATGGGTATTGGTAAAACAACTCTATGACAAGGTTGATAGGCTAATTAGTGAATTAGGGATTTTAAGTTTCAATTCTGTTTTTAACATCAATTTGTAAAAAGGAGCAGACTGAATCTTGTAATCACATCTCCCATTAGCTAAAGTACAATAGCACCATTCACTGATGTCAATCAACTCCAAGTAAGATTGTTAAAAAGAACTGAACTAATAAATATAGTCATTGAAATCTACAGAAAATCAAGAATCTATAAAAATAAGTGTTGAAAAAGTGAATGAGACTTAAGGAGATTTTATCCAAAGAAAGTGTTATGTATTTCTTGACCTTGCAAAATTTCACACTGCCAGAAAACTATAATAGGTTCTACTTTCAGCATTCTTTTAATTCTTAAGTTAGTTAATGATTTCTTCTGTTATACATAGTTTTAGATATTTTACATTAACAGAATATATTTTCGATTTACCACAAGTAAATTACTCACAATTTCAAAAATGGGTTCCATATTAATTTCAGAAAATTGGTTAATATCTTAATTGTGGTTTTAAAAAAAATTGCACTTTGCCTTCTATTGCTTCTTCCTGCTTCCTACTATTAGTGTTTTGTCCAATAAGGACCAAAGGCTCTAATCTTCAAACAATCTTTCTGAAAATCGATATTGGCTTTTTATAGTTCTTTCCCTCCCATCTTGCTTTAACGGACAGTTCTAAAGCTGTTAGAAATTAAAGGTCACCGTGACTGAATGTGTATGTGGCAATTGGTCCCGATTAACTTACTACTGTGGTCTGGTGGGTGAAGATGGACCATCTGGCTTCATTGCCTAGGAAATATCCTCCAAGAGAATAATTTCTGAGACAGGGTTTACTTGTCTTTCACCTAAAAAAATCTCTAGTTATCCTAGTTTTCCTATGGATTAAACCTATGGGTTAATTGCTATTAAATTTTAGTTCAGTTCCCTCCCCTGTCTCATATATTTCTGCTGCACAAGAAAATTTACACAAATTAGCCCAATATATCTATTTTTATATGTAGGTTTAGAATATCTCACATTGAGGAAAGTTTTCATTCTGCTAAATTGAAGAAAAATAAGACTAAGAGACGTGGAATATACAAATTTCCTTTTGGCCTTAAACTTTCAGGGGAATGCAATGCATTCTCTCCACATTTGCCTTGTATATCCCTGATTTTAAAAAAGTACCGGCTTTCCATTCTTGTGATACTTCACTTAGTAGAATGGGCTCCAAATTGGTATCAACTGATCAACACTTATGTGCACATATAGTAGTAACATTCATCGGGTGTTGGGCAGGTGGGAGGGGAGAGGAAGGGATGGGTATATTCACACCTAATGGGTGTGCTGCACATCATCTGGGGGATGGACATGCTTGAAGCTCTGACTCAGGTGGGGCAAAGGCAATATATGTAACCTAAACATTTTATTTCAACCCATAATATGTTGAAATAAAAAAGAAAGAGAGAAAAAAAAGTACCAGTTTTAAACCCAGCTTTTAGTTGTGATTATCTCACTTCATACATGCAAATAAAGGCCACTATTGTCCTTATCCCATTGAATGGCACTCCACAGTCAAAAAGACATTATCTAGTTCATTTTCATCTGCAAAATTCAAATAAAACATAATTATACCTATTCCTTTAATTGCCACCTCCAAGCTTTTCATTACCAAATGGATATACTTATAAAACTGCAAGCAAATCCAAACTTGCTTTCATTATTAAATGACTGGATAAGACTCTGTCACAGTACAAACAACCCAAAGATAATGGCCATCACAACTGAATTGGCTGTAACAAACAAAAGCAAAATAAGAACAAAATTTAACAGACAGGGCTAGTCAGGGCTCTAGTCCCTAGAATTCAGTCGTGACCAACCATACTTTTACTAAGGGTCTCAAAATATTTTCTGGTTTGGCTTCTTTTAAAATAATATGATTTACAAATCATTTTTTGTTTTTGTTTATTTTTGTCTTGTTTTTGTTTTTTTTAAGGCAAATCTCTCTTTTCTTTGCCAAGATCCCATGCCAAAATAACTTCCACAAAATTTAACTTTTCGGTATTCATGAGATTTATCTGATTTAATGTGGCTTCAAAATTTAATACATACAACTCTCCAGTGTTCATTTGAAAAATGTAACTTATATGCACTGCTGTTCTAAGTAGAACCCTAGACAGAAGGTTAAAAAAGGAACCAAGCAAAGGTATTCTACCACTTAAGAGACGTTCCCTTAGCTAGACTCCTTCATGCTAAGATGGCTATTTACTAAAATAGTTCTCTGCATTTTTACTATCTTCTTCAGATTTCCATAATTTTTCTTCATAGGCTAAGTGCGTTGTCTTAAATTAACTACATATTCAAAATACAAGCACTAATGCCAAAATACAAGCAATAGTAAAGACTGACTTCAGGATGCCAATCAGAATTAGACTAGAATACTTATGTAAACAGAAAGTAGGCTTGAAATAGACCCATCCTAACTTACCAGCTCCTTACTAGATGTTTTATTGGAACTTGCATTTGTCTTCAACTAGTGGAGGAGGAACCAGTATCTAGTTAAGAATTAATTGCATGCTACTATCAGGGTTTTTTTTAGTAGAAATAAGTTGTATGAAAAATAACTACAGCATGATCCAGGGTTTTACCCTGACTTGTACATGACTCCATTATTTTAAAAATAAGGAAGAAAGAAAAAAGAAAAACATTTGCTTATTATAGCTTGTAAGTGGCTGAGAATTTTGAGACGTTAAATGTTATCATGTTAGCCTCAGAGAGAGAGGATAAACCAATAGAAGCCATCTCCCTGCAACCGGATCCTCAATTCAAGACTCTCTTGCTCCAAGGATTTATGGCATATGAAGGTTATGTTTATTTAATACCAAAAAGCTGGATGAAAAAGGACTATTCTGGCGTATCCAAGACTCCAAACATTGTGTTGACAAACTATCCAGCTGACAAGGCAAATTGTTTTACTTTCATTCATGTGTTTAAATATTCTATTGAAACTGAAGCAGTGTGATAGAACATGAGGCACATATCGATTGTAAGATTATTGGATCTTTATTTGAAACTCCTATGGAGCACATTCTTAGCTTATGCAAATTCTCCTATGTGGAATACATTCTATGATCCAAATAAAATATTAAAGATTATAGTCAGCCTTTAAAACATCTTATTTTTTGAGGAAAAAAAATTTAACTGTTAGAAAAAGAGAAAGTATACTAAAAATGTATTGAAATTTCTTTCAGATAAAAATATGAGTATATGTCATGAAGTGAGGATAACAATGGCCAAGGGTTGTGAACACATATAAACCAGAATTATAAAATATCTATTTTCAAACAGTTAAAAGTATGTATAAATACTACATTTTTAATACTTCATTTGTCCAATATGCCATTATTTCTTCCAAAGTAATATTGCTTAATTCAGGGAAAGTAAGCAAACAGAAGATCTTTATTTCCTTTGTGTTAAAAAAAAATTTTTTTTTAAATCTATCACAGAAGGAGACATACAGTAATGAGGTAAATAGCTATTTCTAAGGACTCTATCTGATACAATAGGATATTTTTTGCATGTTATAACTTGCATTTGAATTTAAAATTCCAGAAATGATGACGTAAATGTCAGTCTCTTACAACTGCCAAGGCAACATTAATGTCACTTGAAATGAATGTGGGTGACAGGGGAAGAATCCTTTCAGCTAGGGCTCTCTCCTGTCACTCTAAGACTGTAGTTGCATCATTAGGTTGGAATGACAAAAAAAAAAATCAGAATGACTCCCTATTTACTTTGTGTGACTGACTGTTGAGGAAGAGAATCTTCCTAAGCTATCCCCACACATCATCACTTACCCAATCTTCAGCATCGTTGGTCAAGGCCTGTCTGTGTTCCCTACCCTTTAAGCCTGGTCATTGCCTCTCATAATATTGTTTGGCCAATGACTCCACGTTATGTCTGCCACAGATATCAATGGCCAAGTGAAATCAGGCCACCTCCTTATCTTGAAGAACAGCTGCCACTACATGACCAAAGAACTGAGAACTCATGAATGGTCCTTGTAGTAGTCTAGTAGTCTTAGAGTGAACATAAAGAAACCCAGCAGGCCAAGTTGGATGTGGCATTGTACACGGATTCTTATATTATTTGTGTTTTCTGGAGACGCCAACAGCTGGACACAGCAGCTGATAAAAATATCCGCAAAGATTCAGAATACAACCAAGCATATCCACAAATAAGGAATGATGATTCTAAGTTTATAGTTTTCTACAGAACTTTTAAAGTAAAGGTCTGAAAAATGCCATTCGGAAACAGAGGACAAGACGTTTTAAAACTAATCCGAGCAAGCACGGTGCTCGATAATGTATGCTCTGTGACTTTGGACAAGTCATTCCTCAGCCTTCCCGTCTGCTCAGAGGGTTGGACAAGATAACTGCTGTAGTAGTTCCCTGCTCTAATAACCTTTGACTTGAAGTGTATGAGATTGTGAAGAATCATGGACCAGTGAAAGTGAAAGAAATGTCCAACTCTTTGCTTATCTGTCTTTTCTAAATTTTCTGCAAAGCACATGTATTCCTTTTGTAGATCAGGCAGCAATAACTGATTTGTATCATTTCTTACATTTAAAATAGATAGGAATAGAAACTCTAGATATCATCTCATTTAACAAATGAGCTCACAGAAGAGTAAGAAGGTTCAGCAATTTGCCCAAATGTCCACAGTTGTCAGTGGTAAATTTAGGATCCTGACCCAAGTTCCTTGGACTCCAAGGTTAGTGCTCTTTGGTGACACATGTGAAACATTAAACATAAAAACAATCATCTCCATCAGTTAACAAGAATAATACCCCCCCCTCAATTTTTCTTCATCTTCCAGTCAAAATTTAAAAGGCATTGAGGCTTAGCAATAAAACCAAGAATTTAAAGAACTTGAAGGCCAGGCATTTATTTGTAAAGTATACAACTCCTACAACAGACCAGCCCCACTTTTGCCTGTGCTGCATGTACTGGTCCAGATTCCAAAGATCCCTCTCCTCTCTCTGCAGTTAGCTGTGCCTGTTCGTGACACAGTGACCCACGTTCTCCCCACCACAAGCAGACTGGCAAATGCCTATAAACCCTTTGGTGTGATGTTTCTTCTCAAAGTAATCCTGGAAATCCTTGTGATCAAAAGTCGATATCTGGATTGAGGGCACTTTTACATCCACTCCGTTTAGCCAGCCTCTCTCCCCTCAACGCCCCTAAGGTACTCAAAATATAAAAGAGGAAGAATGGCATCAGCTCTCCTGGATTCACTGACACCTAATCTTGCTTTATCATTTACTTTTAAAATTTAACAGTATTGTGAGACAAACAGTCAATGACTTTTGAGGGAAAAAGTGCAATAAACTAGCAAAAGCAAATTGCTGCACGAGTCTGATTAGGACTTTCAAGATGTTCTTGACTCCTGGCTGCAACACTTTCTATTTTCTGTCTGCTTGCAGCAGCAGAGATCGAACACAGTATTTATGAAGATATCCTATAATCGCTATTTACCGGCTGGGAGTACAAGAAATGTTTTATTGGCTAGTATTAATAAAACATCAAAGTCCTTTCTTAGAAAGCAGTGCCGTTTCCCGCCTGTTTGGTGTGCATGAAATCAGTGAACCTAATAAAGTAGGGAAGGCTCATTAGGAAAAGTAACAAAGTTCCCAGTGTCCTTTATGGGCGGGCCGCCACCACAGAAGAGATCAAAGCCTCTGTCAGGGGTGTCTGTACATCTGTTTTCTTTTTATCCAACGTGTTATTTGGTTAGTAGTTTGACGACATCAAAGCTTTTGGCCATTAGGTTCTTTGGTCCACATGGGACCAAATACATTTTACTAATCCATCTGGTCTGAGATGTAAACGTTTCCGATAAATGCAGGTCACCGATGTAAGTGAAATGAACACTTTCAGAATTTATCGTTAGATTTTAAGGGTCAGGCTCTCTTCATCAGTCTGGAGGTACAGAGCTTCTTAGCTCATTGTGAAGTTACCCGTTTTCACTGAGCAAATGTGATATAAATTTTAGAATCCAAGAAATATAATTCTCCCTGTTTCTCTTTCTCTCTTCTTCTTCTTCCTTTCCTCCTTCCCTCCTTCCCTCCCTCCCTCCAGTGTTATTGAGTTATAATTTACATACTATACAATTCACCCATTTAAAGTACACAAATCAATAGTTTTTAGTGCATTCACAGAGTTGTGCAGTTTTAGAACATTTTCATCACCCCGAAACCCTGTACCCATTGGCATTCACTTTTCATTTTCCCTAAAACTGCCCCCCTCCAACTAGTCGTAGGCAGCAACTTTCTGTCTCTATGGGTTTTCCTATTCTGGACATTTCATATAAATGGAATCATACAATATGCGGTCCTTTATGACTGGTATCTTTCGCTTAGTATAATATTTGCAAGGTTATTAATGTCGCATATGTCAATATTGTATTGCCTAATAATATTTCGGTGTGCAGATATACAGCATTTTATTTATCCATTCATCAGTTGATGGACATTTGGGTTGTTTCCTACTCTTTGGCTATTATGAATAATGCTGCTATGGACGTTTGTTTATAGGTTGTTGTGTGAGCATGTATTTTCATTACTCTTAGGTATATATCTAGGAGTGGAATTGCTGGGTCATATGGCAGCTCTGTTAACCTTTTGAGGAACTGACAAACTATTTTCCAAGGCAGCTGCACCATTTTATATTTTCACTAGCAGTGTATGAGGGTTCCAATTCCTCCGTATCCTCGCCAACAGTTGTTATTGTCTGTCTTTTTTTATTATAGCCATCCTAGATGGTGTGAAGGGGTATCTATTTGTGGTTTTGGTTTGCACTTCCTGTGCTATATACATAGATCACGATGTCAAATATCTTTTCATGGTTATTGGCCATCGGTATATTTTCCGTGAAGAAATGTCTATCCAGATCCTTTGTCCATTTATTAATTGGTTTATTTGTCTTATTATAACTGAGTTATGAGTTCTTTATATATGCCTTCATCAAATACATAATTTGCAAAATCTCCCTGTCCTTTTAATTTTATTTAGATGTTCCTGGTAATTGTATTTTTCTTGTTTTTATTAACAGGAAACTCCTTTAAAAGGAATCATGAGTCACAAGAGAGGAAATAAAGCATATTTCAGAACAATCTCTTTGTTAAATATACATCATCCACCCCCACAAAACCCTAATAATAATATTAGAACAAGAATTTAGTAAGTAAAGTTACCATGGCCACTGCAGGTTTGTTCCAGCAATAATAATTATTCATATTTGTATATAGATTTATAGTTTACAAAATACCCTGATATATAATCTCTCGTAATCTTCCTCACATTTCTGTGAAATATTACCATTATTCCATTTACTAATGAAAAAAAATGGAGACAGAGTGGGATGGGGGATGGAGACATTCAGTAAAGCATCTTATCACACTAAAGACTAAGTTCACCCTACACACCATCTATTAATATATAAATACCAAACTATTCAAGCCAAAATTCATTCAATAGAATATAAAAGGCACCAAACCAGTTATGTAAAATGATTGTTTTTTTTTACAATTCTCCATTTGTATGTGATGCCTACATGTGAGATGAAAAGTAAAATAATGGCCTGTGTGACAATAAAGTGGCTGTAGTTATAACTACATATTATCAAACATCAAAAAAACTTAATTTATCTTTTGTCATGTCTTACAGCAAATACATCTATGCCCCTGAAAAGGTGCACTGATGTTGGGGAACTCAGTGTGATCATTGAGCCTATATCTTGAGTTTTAATCTAACAGTGATGCATAGTTGAGAGAATAATGCACAAAACTCTACCACTAACTTGCTGTGTGACATGGGGCAAACCACAAACCTCTTTCAGCCACTTCTTTATCATCAAGGAAATCTACTAAGATTCCTGATCCCAGTCTCTCAAGTCTAGGATTCTGCTGTGTTGTCTCTTAGGTGACCTGGAGTTGGGCCGAAATAAATTATGGGGCATAAAAGATGTGGTCACCTGGCATCTAAGTAAGAGAGAGGTAGCAATAACAAGATGGTGATACAGTTCTTGTTGGCTAACGTGGAACTAGGGTGAGTTGTTTTTATTAATATTATCACTAAAGCTAGCAGAAAATTCAGAATAAGGTCAGTGTTCAGTCCCATGCCCACTACATATAGTCTATACAGAGTAATAATGAATCGTTTGTCATTTGTGCCCAATTTTTTGCGAGTTGTTTAGAGAGATTAACCTCCTCTCACTATCAATCCAAGGTGGTTCCAGGTTAGTCTATACCCAAAACTTTGATTTAAACCCCTTCAGGGAAGCTCGGAGCCAATCAAAGTTTATACTGAAGACGATCTGCTGAAGTAAACCAGAATTTTCCCTCAGATCAGTCTAAGTGTTTTCCAGGTTCCCAAGTCTACTCAGAGTCAGTGGGACTCAAAGTTACATGTGTGACAGGAAATCAGCAACCTCCAATCCCTATATAGAGAAAAATGTTTTTTGAAACAAAATTCAGGTCATGTGTTCTGGCAATAGAGAATAGCGTATATATGTATAGATCATCCTGGAAAAACCCAGGACCTACAATTGCCATATTTTTGTGACTGCCAGGAAATGCTATTAGTGTCTCCCACAAAGGACCGACTAGTGGCCTGGAAAGAGAAATTCACATTTCTAAAATTTAAGTTGTGAACCTGACCATGAAAGCTGGCCACATGATCAACTACAGGAGTGTCAATTTTAGTCAGTCTATCAGCCTTTATTTATATTAAATTAAACAATAGGGCAGATTTCTATAAAGTGCCAAACAATTGTTCATGTGATTCTTTATCATGTATGCAGCACCAACTTCTCTGTCCCTATCTGAAATATTACACAGATGAGTATGAAAGCATACATGAAAGTACCTCTAATTTCCTAGAGAAAATTCAAAATACAAACCCCAAACTGTATTAACCACAGAGTGTTACATTTAAATTGATTAATTAATTTTTGAAACATGCGCACTTCCCCTCCCATGTGATACACGTTTAATTTACAGTTTTTAGTGCTCTTCCAGCCAGTGGGAGGTCAGAAATACCTGTGCAGGGGGAAGGGAGTGAATGAGATATTTGCCTTCCCTGGTTGTAGGTGCCAACTGGTTGTTCATATTCTCTCCTGAATTCTGACAAATCGCTTGACTTAACTGGGAAATCTTCAGCAGTAAATGTGATGATTACATTGGTTGGAGTGCCTGGAGAATGAAGCCTTTTGAAAGTGTTTTGGGGCCCCTTCAGCAATCTAAGTGAAACTTGTTCTCAGTCAATAGCCACTTTTAAAAAGAAGTGTGATTTTTTAAAAGGCAGAACTTCTATCAGCTTTCTATTTAAAATTGCACGGAGGAATAGAAGGAACAGACATTTCCGCCCTGTGCAACAGACTTTCATGAGTTGAGATTAAGTGGCTGGGCTCTCCCAAGAATTCTTCAGATTGGCCTTTCATTTCCTGGTATAGATAGGAAAACTCGTTGAAAACCTAGCAAAGAAAAAAAATGACTGAACCCTTAATTCAAGTGCCCATCTTCTATAATTACCTAGAACATTCCTAAGGAAGCTTCCAACTTTCTACAGTTTTTTTTGGTTTTGTCTTTGGCAGTTAACTTTCTCAATGTGTAAGACTATAGTAAGATGAGTAACTTGGCCTTTGGCCCTGGGAGAAGGTATTAGCTACGTGGAGATAGTAGGAAGAGGAAAAAAATCTGTAGGCTCTCGTTCCTGCAGATACTCGCCATATGTAGACCTTACTGTGCAAGCTATCCTGTGCTAATATTGAGAGAAGAAATATTGTTTAGATGGAAGTAACTTCTTGAGGAAGGAAGTGGGTGGTACAGGAAAAACAAATCAGAACCTTCCCAGAATAGAATTCACCTTTAACCACCCCTTAAAACTTTCTGCCCCACGTCCAAGTCTTGCTGGACAGTGATACACAGGTTAAAACCTGTCAAAGCCTGCCCTTGCCCATAAACAATCGTGAATATTTTTCCAAAATTAGTGTCACTGGCATTTGTAGCCCTCATATCCTGTTTGGGTTCTCAAGCCCTTAGTAAACAGATGAGTCTGTGCCATTTGTTCTCACTTTGCAAAGAATTTCACATTCTTTCCACAGCCAAGAAGCAAAAAATTGATGAAATTGCATGACCATTTATTTCACGGTCAAGCTTTTCTCGCCAACAGGACTAAAATTTGCTCCTAGGCAATAAGGTCCTCTAGAAAATAGACTCCAGTTTAGTTTACATGTCTCAAACAACCAACATCTTAGCTATTTTCATAAAAGCTTTGTGGTTGCTTTATAGAGCAAACAATTTTAATTTTATTTCTCCAAAGAACTTCAGCAGCCTTGTGAGAGTAAATGAGTAATTCTTCTTCTGTTCACCTGGATCTAAGTAGCTTCTTAAAAACAAAAGATTCCAATGTTTTTATCCAAAAAAGTTGCTTTTGTGTATCGGATATTTTGTATGCCCTCAGAATCTACAGTCATTTCAAAAATTACATAATCTGATCACGGCAATTCAAGGTAACAGATGCAGAAAGAAACAGCTTCTTACACATGCTCTAAGTATATTTTCTTTTTTATTAGAGTTGATTTCAGACATTCTTCACATTTTTAGGAAATCTTTTGATTTGTTTCTGTTTTAGTGTGTAATGTAAAACTCTCCACCTTTTACTGAAACATATTAACCACTGAGAATTTTTTTAAAAAGTATAAAAGTAGGAATAGTTGAAGCCTGTTTTAAAGACTTTAAAGCTAAAATAAATTTTTCAAATTATAATGCTGTACTTTCATATATACGTATTCCTAACAGACCAATAAAATGGAGTACTCATTGTTTATTAGAAATTGACATTCCAATGGTGTTAGCCAACCAAGTAATTCTTTTTTAAAGTTTCCTGTGCAAAAATGTGTACAAAGGAATGTTTCTATACCAATTAATGTTTATAGTTTGTTTTGGAACATTAAGTTAAACTAAAGCCAGTTTTACGTGTTCTTTCTTTACCATATTTAATGAATATCATCGGTGGTTAATTTTTCATCTAAAGTTTTTAATCCTTGTTCCATTTCATAATAATAGCAAGAGAATGATGAAAAATAAACATAACACAAACAGCAAGGCTTCACAGAGGTAAATTATTGTGTCATTTAAAGTGAGCATTTAATGTTCTTTAACAAAACAAAATAATCTGGATTATGTGCAGAGAAGCTGCACAAGAGATTAGGCACCACCTGAGAGGCATGGGGGCTATTCTCATCTGTGGGGGACAATTTTTATTGAGCTTCTGTGCACTGCTCTGTACTAAATGATTTTTATATATAGTGCTTCACATTATCCTTTAACAAACCTGTAGTGTGACTCTGCATTTTGCAAAGGAAGAAATTGAGGCGCATATATGTAAGAAGATTGCAGAAGGTCACGCAACTAGTGACTGGTAGAACTGAGATTTCAATCAAGTCTGTTTTATTCCGAATCATAAACTCTTCTTGTTATAACTGAGAAAGAATATTCAGTACCTCCACGACAGAATACAGTGAGAGAGCAGTATCACAGGGAAATGATCAACAGAAGCTATAGGGAAACTATGGTGAAGTGGTGCTTAGATTTAAGGGAAGGTTTTGAAATTTTAGCAAATAGAATTTGGGAACTTTTTTTTTTTTTTTTGAGAAAGGGTCTTTCTCTGTTGCCCAGGCTGGAGTGCAGTGGCTTCGTCATTGCTCACTGTAACCTCAAACTCCTGGCCTCAAGTGATTCACCTGCCTCGGCCTACCAAAGTGCTGGGATTACAGGTGTCAGCCGCCATGCCTGGCCAGAATTTGGGAACTTCTGATGAAGGAGCTATCAGATGGCAAGGTCCCTGGGGAAAATTAAAACAACAACAAAAAAAGATTTTAATGTGTCACTCAGCTTCTAAAGTCCTTTAGATATGTCTACCCTACATAAAACAACATCAGTATATTTAATGAAATACTGGTGTGGAATGTAATTTTCCTGTATCAAACACTTTTAGCATAATAGCTCAACATCCAATATAGGATAATCTACACTAACCACCTTTTTAGGTTTAATTTTCCTACCGTAATCTGAAAGGATTTAAAATGTGGGCTTCCTCAACCCCTTTTCTCATTTATGAAAGCAAGTGTGAATGATTAAGAGATTTAACAAAAATAATGTTTTTGAGGGTGGCCCTAAGTTTCTTGATGTAAAATAACTCTCTTTAATATATTCTGTTGCACGGTAGCATGAACACCAAAGGCTGCCAAATAAACATGAACTGATGAAAATAATCAAAGACCACCTCACTTGGCAATGCTTTCCTTGACCTTAAGAAATGTAAGACCTTCAGAAGCAATTTTTCCCATTGTGTAAAATAGGTCCCTGAGCTAGGATTCTGGTTGTCAGCCAGTTTTTGTGGCCGCTTCCCAATCTAAATGTCTTTATGTGGGTGTGTTGCCAGCAGCAATCACCCGGGTCAGTGGTGTCTAACATCCCCCCACAGAGAGAACAGGTAGGGAAAGCTTGTGAAAGGTGATGACCTTAGTTTAGGGCTGAGAAAACCCAATGAGTTTAAAGTGGCTAAAAATCGAAGACTCAAAAGGTAGTCCCTTTACTTTCTTGTGCCGTGGAGTAACCTCTGGGACTCCCTTGGCAGAAGTCTACGCCATTAAATTTAAAATGTGATCACCTAACACCCTCATATGTGGGGCTGCATTTCGTCACTCACCCCACAGCCTGCGCTGCTGACATTCTCAACTGAATGCATGGCTGTCACTGAGTTTTTTTGGCAGGGCCCACACTCAGACCTCCAGAGGCTATATTGATCTCCATGTGAATGATTAACAATCTCTATTTCAAACTCTGTATATTTCAAATTGCATGTTGATGCTGTCATACATCAAACACAAGTTGCACATATTGAGCTCCTAAAGTAATGATGCATGGTTCACTGTGGATATTAAAAAATAAGTATGCTGTGTGTGTCCCCCACTTCTCTCTTCTACAGTAACACAGTATTTTGTAAAACAAATGTTATAAAAGTTAATGAGCTGTGAGAGATAAGGAGTATTTGCCTCTTTTCTTTAAGGCATAGGAAAATAATATCTGATAATAATATCCAATGAATATAATGTTCTATTTTATATGCTTACTTATTGATAGTTGCATTTATCCGTTTGGGAACATTTGGTCTCTGATGAAAATACATTTTGTGCTTTAAATCAGTTCTTGCTCGAATCAAAATTGTAGAATATAATTCCTTAGCAATTCCTTAGCAATTCCACAGGGACCCCACTTGTCACACAAGCCAGTCTGCTCAAGTTTCTGTTTATATGTGGATCACCCTTACCCTTTCCTGAAAATTCAAATTCTACCTTTCTTTTGTGCTCAGAAGCCCACCTTCTTAAAAAAAAAAAAAAAAAAAAAAAAAAAAGCTCCCTCACTGATCTTTCTCTTCCCCCAAAACCACAATCAACCATTCAATTGTATTTATTGTGGTAAAATAAACATACCATAAAATTCACCATTTTAACTATTTTAAAATGTACAATTCAAGGATGCTTAGTATATTTACAACATTGTGCAACCATCACCATTATCTAGTTCCAGAACATTTTCATCACCCGAAAAGGAAACCCCATACCTATTAAGCAGTAACTCCCCAGTCCCTTCTCTTCCCAGCCCCTAGAAATCCCTAATCTGCTTTCTGTCTCTATGGATTAACCTATTCTGGATATTTCATATAAATGGAATCATACAGTATGTGGCATCTTGAGTCTAGTTTCTTTACTTGGCATAATGTCTCAATTCATCCATGTTGTAGCATGTATCAGTGCTTCTTATGGCTGAGTAATAGTCTATTATATGGACATACTACATTTTATTTATTCATCCATCCATTAATAAACATTTGGAATATTCCCACTTTTTGGCTACTGTGAATAGTGCTACTGTGATCATTCTTATACAAGTTTTTGTTTGAACATCCATTTTTAATTATTTTGGATATAGATATAACTAGGAGTAGAATTACTGAGTTATATAATAGTTTTATGTTTAACCTGTTAAGGAACTGCCAAGCTGTTTTAAAAGGCTTCACCATTTTTACATTTCCACAAGCAATGGATGAGTCACTTTTTCTCTGCATCACTTGTTATTATTTTTTTTAATTATAGCTATCCTAGTGAGTGTGAGGTGGTATATCATTGTAGTTTTGATTTGCATTTCCCTAATGGTTCATGACCTTGAGCTTCTTTTCATGTATGTTGGCCATTTGTTTATCCACTTAGGAGAAATTTCTATTGATTTGCAAATATTTTCTCCATTCTGTGGGTTGTCTCTTTATTTGATCACAAGTTTCCTTTGATGAACAAAAGTCCATAATTTTGATGAGGTCCAATTTACCTAGTTTTTCTTTTGTCACTCATTCTTTTGGTGTCATATCTAAGAGTCCAGTGCCAAATCCAAGATCATGTGACTTACATCTATGTTTTCTTCTAGGAGTTTTATAGTTTTAGCTCTTAAATGTAGATCTTTGATCCATTTTTTGTTAATTTTTGTATATGCTGTGAAGTAAGGGTCCAACTTCATTATTTTGCATGTGAATATTCAGTTCTCCCAGCACCATTTGTTCCAGAGACTGTTCTTTCCATCAACCATTCAATTTTAAAACTTTCTAGTTGATAGCATTTTACTTATTATTATATTATATATAATATATATTATATTATATATAATATATATTATATATATAGCTTTTTTTCGCTGTTTCACACATGTATGTCTTATCTCTACAAGTACATAGGAACCCATTCAAGGGAGAAGACACTTCTTTCATGTTTCTAATATTTGATGTAGGGGCTAAAATGATTTGCAAAGTGATTTTTAAAAAGGTGTCAAAAAAGACCCAAGCTTTTGACCAAGGAAAATCAGGATAACTTATTTAAAGGACAATTTTTAATTGTTTTAAAATACAGAATTAATATGGCACAGTCTCTGCTCTCAAGATGCTCACAGCCTAAGTGCACTGGGAAACCAGTGCGTTTGGTAGCCACTAGACAGACACGTAACTATTGAGCACTTGCAATGTAGATAATTCTAATGAGATGAGGTATAAGAGGAAATGCACACAGATTTCAAGGCTTAGTACAAAATGAAGAATGTCGAGCATTTCACTAATAATTTTTGATATGAATTACACGTTTAAATGATAATATTTTAGACATCGGAGTAAATAAAATGTACCATAAAATTGATTTCATTTGGGTTTTTTTTTTACTCCTTTAATGTGTCTTGCATTATATTTCTATCAAACAACTCTGGCATAAACAGAAAATTAAGCGTCTCACAGCTACACCAATAGTAAGTGATAGAAGTGATGTTTATACCCATTTTTTCAAATTCCAGAACCCAGGCTCTTAATTACTGTGCTAAACACCTCAAAATCAACCAGAAGTGTTAAGATGTGATTGGTGGCTCCAATTTGAAACTGAGAGGTGCGGCTAGGGCCCATAACATTTACTAAGTTCTGTGTTGTGTGCAGAACACCTTCAAGGATACAAACAAAATCGAGTACTCGGCCCACAGCCTCAAGTCTCATCCAGCCGTCCCAAATCACTCAAGAGAGAGCAACTACAGATTAAGCCAGCATTTTGCAACCATGGACAATTTGGCTTCCCTTGGAGCATTTGGCAATGTCTGGAGACATTTCTGCTTATCACAGCTGGGGGTACTACTGACATCCACTGGGTAGAGGCCAGGGATGCTGCTAAATGCCTATATGCATAGGACAACCCCCCATAACAAAGAATCAATCAATGCAAACAAATCGTCTACAGTCCTGAGGTTGAGAAGCCCTGGGCTAAACCTTTACTGAGGGAGATATTTCAGAGGAAGAACATGTGACTGTGTGCTGGAGCTCTCATGGGAGACTACATGGAGGAAAGGACCCTTAGGCAGGCCGTGGAGCCTTGGCAGGTTCCGCTGGGTAGGATGAGGCAAAGTGGACAGTAAGAGCATTTCCAGTTGGGGAAGAGTGTGGCCAGTGGTAGAACTGGAGATGGACTTGAGCCAGTGGTTGCAAAGGATGTGTCATGATGGGAAGCAGAGACTAGAGAAGTGGTCTGGAATTCAGAAGAGCTCTAGACCTGGTTCTTCCACTTGGTAGCTGGAAGGCTTTGAGCAAATCATCTGAGTTTTCTCAAATTCAATGTAACCCTCTGCGAAATGGGAATGATTTGAACAACTTTGATCCTTTCTAAGTTTGAATATCAAGTGGTATGATCTGTATAAGACAATTTATAATTGAAAATACAAAGTACTATTGACTTTGTTGCTGTATTTGTTGCCTGGTGAAGAGAGGAGGCTGGGTCTGCCAGGACCCTCTGGAACAGGAAAACAATTACAGGACAGTGGTGCTGTGGAAGGTTCCCTTTGATGCAATGTACAGGAGAGATGGGAACAGGGAGAGAGTGGAGTTTGCAAAATCACCTAGGAAACCTCTCCAGGGAAGCAGCATGAGTGGATGAGATGGCCCTGGCCAGAGGCAGCTGCTGGCCCTGTAGACTGCACATCAGGGACCCAGTGGGTGGTAAACAGATTCACACAGCCATTCTGGGGAGCATGATGGAGGAAGAGTTGTAGCCCTTTGTAGAGGCAGTCAGAAAAATTGGCAGATTACTTCATGGTCTTGTATACCAGTCCTGTGTAATGAGATAGAACACAACAAGTAAAAATTATCTGTGGTTTCTGACACTGGATATTTAATATTTTATAGATAATCACCATAGAATTCTAAGAAAATATGGGTTATGAGTTTTCCTTGAATTGTGTCTCATCTTCAATAGTAATACAATGATAATATTTTTTAAAGCATGCATCTATAGTAGGATGTATTTTCTAGCTCCTTGTTTGAAGTTTATTTTTCCCACATTTAATATTTAAATTCAAATTCTCCCTGCCTGGCACCAAGGCAGAAAATTACCCATATTCATTATTTTTTTTTTATTTAAAGTAATTTATTTTGTAAGACATTTGGGAAATGATCTAATAGTTTTACTCTATTGTAAGGATGTAGAGAGTGTAGAATGTAAATTCCATTAGCATGTGAGCTTCTAAAGGGCAGGGATTTGGAACTGTTTTGTTCATGACTATAACTCTATGCTTATAAAACTGTCCAGCCCATGAAGGTACTTAATAATTATTTGTTGAATGAATGGATGAATGAACAAACAAATTAACAAGAGGAGTATGTTGTATGGCATTCTTCCGTAGACAGTTATTGGATTGAATAAATGCTGTGTGCATTTTGTGGTGTGGTGGTGAGCGTGAAAATATCCGACCCCCAATCACGAACCAAGGCCGTTATCAAAGCCCTGTCACTGAGACACATCTCTTGTCACTCATTCATTGCCATGAGCACTCAAATCAATCATTTTCTCCTCTCCTTTGTACCTCCTCTGAAACCCAGCAGTGGTAAATCAGTAAAGTTGGAAGTGGATGAAGATAAGACCACAAAGGGAAAAAGAATCAAATTTTCCCCCCTCGGAAGTGGCAATTGATTTGTCTCCTTACACCTTTTCCCAAGAGAGGCCTTTCGATGATCCTGAAGAAGGAAACATTGCCTAGTTGGGCATGTTCCTGGCAGGAAGGGCCATTACACTCCAATCTTCTCAGCGGCTACAGAAAAAAGGGCTCTTCAGTAAGACGTGACAATATGCCACCACTTCCACCAACGATAAGAAAAGCCTGAAGCCCCAAGAGTCACCACAGGCCACAGGCCATATTTCACAATGCAGAGCTACAAGGTCCACCAAATAAAACAAATAGGAAAGCTGTTTTCAAAGCCTGGCAATGGGATTCTGAAAATTAAACAAGTGGCTTTCCTAAAGAACTATTAAAACAATGAATGCAGTGATAGCTTTCAAGCTATCCCAATGTAATTTAAAATTTTTAAATGAAAAAATATGAGAACAAAATTGATCATTTAAGGTTGCCCTCCTTGGTTACAAGAATCCTCATTTGCATATTTTCTATTCTCTTTAGCCATTCTGAGGATTTCCTAGCCATTAATAATGTCTGCTCACTTTCTATTAATACGTCAGCTTATTCTTTGTGATACTTGAAATCTTCATTTATGGGGAAAAAAGAAACCCAAGAATATTTTACTGAGAATATAAAGAAAACAAATGATCATAAAAAGTACTTATTATGAAGTGCATCACATTACCAAATTCTAATTAAGAATTGGTTCGAGATTTCATTGCACAGTTGGAGCCTTACTGCAGACATAACTAAGATTCCTAAAAGATGAAATTGCATTATTGAGGAATAAAGGAGAGAAAGGGAATCTACTATGGGGTTTCTTTCACTGGAAATGGAAGCCCCTCAAGTTTCATATTTAATTCCTGGGAGAAGCCAACTTAATTCATTAGTTATTTTTTAAGTATCATGTCTTTTTAAAATATTACATCCTTGGATTTAAAATCAGTAATTTTGTATTTTCCCAAGATTCTGTAATTAATATGCTTTCTGAAAATTTGAAGTCCTGATAAATTTGGGAAGACAGTCTTCAATCTGTGTGTAGAAATATACAATTGCATTGTTGTTTCTACATATTTCAAGAATATAAAGTGTATCATAGATGGCAACAGAGTCCGTGGAGGTGTGTATTGCACAACTGTGCACCTCTAAGCTGCAGGCGTAGGTGTGTATGTACCTGTGTAGTCATTTTGCTTTCCTGAGCTATATATAGCTAATACAATTCCTGAGGAAAATTCTGTTTTCTCAGTGCTTGTAAATTCATTACCAGGGTATATTTAATGTTGACATTATCATGTAGAATTTTTCATTAAAAGTCATTAAAAGTCTTTCACCTTATCTCTGAGTGAGACTAAAGAGAATAGCAGTAAATTAATATGTGTCTTAAATTCTCACTACAGCTCTTCTTGAAATTTGAAGATTCAGAAAGAAAACATAGGCCATTTTTAGATATATACGATAGCAAATAGAAAGCTACACAAATAAAAAATTAAAATAGTGCCCTTGAGTAAAGCAAATTTTCATGAGATCAGATGAAAATGAACACAGTCCTAAACTAGAAACAAACATTTAGTCAAATGGAAAACATTTCTGGACTTCTGCCTTTCAGACCTGCCTGCCTCCCAAGCTGTTATACGGTGATATTGAAAATGCTTCACGTATCACAGAGATAACACAAGGATTAAAGGCATGTTTGAAGTTCTTGGAACTATTCTAAGAAGGCCACTCAAAAAAGCACAAACGCTGTCAATAATATGGTGCAGTCCATCATTAAAAACAGGCAACCGCTTTTCATCCCTTTCATCTTTTTTTTTTTACATTTTCTGACATTAAACCATCACCTTACAATTAACATTTTATCAGTCTATCTTCTTTTGCAGAATGAGTGCTGAAAACACTACAAAACCTTATAAACTAGGACACGCAGAAAATATAGTTTTAAGACATGAAAAAACAGGAATTTGTTCATTCATTCACTCATGCATTCATGTTAAGAATTATGCTAAGCACCACAGACATAATAATAAACAATGCAGACACAATCCCTGACCTCATGGAACGCAGCAGAGCACTCAGCAATTCCTGAGTGCTCCAAAAGAATAAAAAAGCACAGTGCTATTGAATTATGTATTCACAGAGTGACCTAACTTAGTCTAGGAGAGAATCAGGGATACAGACATGAATAAAGCCAACTGTGGAAGCTGGGAAGGCCATCATGGCTGGTCGGTTATCCTGATATTAAAATTTTAAAAAAATGCTGCTTATATTGTTGTTTAACAGGAATGGAAGTCTTTGTAATAGTAACTGAAATTCTCCATGGAGTGTTTACATATTTATACTATAATTTGTTTAAACTGGAGTCAATAGTCATTTTTTTTTTTGTCTATCAGGGACAGTAACAGCTGTTAGCATGAATGCCTTTTCTATGGGGTCTTAAAGTCCTGGTTATGATTTATTTAACCTCATTGTTGATCAGCCAACATTCAACGTGTGAGTTCTGTTAAAATTTCATTCCAGAATGCTGACATATACAATACCCAGTTGTTTGACTTGCTAGGACTTCATGTAAATTTAGAAAAAGGCCCCCACTCCTCCTTGGTTTGGGAGTTTCTTTTGTTGTCTTTTCTCTTTAATTCCAGCCTACTTTTTATTTCTGTTTTATAGTTATCATGTTGTAACAAATAGTTTTAATTATAAGGAATTAGAAAAAAGAAATTGACATTTTCCCCTACCAAATCCTTGTGAGGTATTATTGTGTTATATGTCTAATAGAGGAAACATGTCTAGTATTTGTTGGCAACTGATACAGTGGCTTCCAGTGAGTTTAAAATTTTCGCTCTATTTCTACAGATTAAATGACCTAGAACAAACAGATTATTTAAGGCTTATCAAAGAACTTCAGATCAGAGAAAGAGATTTAAAAGCAGCAAAAATGACAAATGCTTCATGTGGTTTTTGTTTTGAAGATAATGAAGGCATAAAACAATTTCTTCAAAAGATGTCTAAATACATGTCTAACTATCAAGTTGCTAAAAGTGGAAAACCTAAAGTGGTTCTATTGAACCACCAAGTACCAAATAACTAATAAGGACCATCAACCTTATAATACCAAAATATCAATTTCCTTCTTTCCAAAAGTCAGAGAAAGCAGTTCCAAAACTGATTTAATGTGGTAAATGAATTTGCAAAAAAAAAAAAAAAAAAAAGTTTTTGAAATATGGATCTCCACAAAAGATCGAATCCATTGTTTCTGTTCACTTTATGACCTAATTTTAACAGTTTCTTAGCAAGGTTAGCATACTTTGATTTATTTCTTCTTCCAAAGTTTTGCCTCCAATAAATATTATAATCATTGTTGATGTATTTCAATGCTGTAACCTTTGATCTCCTTTAATAAATATTTTGGTCTTTCAAAAACAGTATTAAAATATAGCCAGAATTGGGGAAAAAAATGCGTAGCACAAAAGAACCCAAGAGAACTATTGGAATATGCTGTGTTTTGTCACGTATTTTAAAAAAAAGAAAAGAAAAGTAAGAAATTAGCAAGCAATCAGTAATGACAGATGGGCAACAAGTTTACAATTTCTTCCTATCCTTGTTCCAGTAATATTTAATTACGAAAATTTGAGAGGAAGAAAAAAACACTTCCTCTCTACTCCCCACCCCCACACAAAAGAACACCAAAATTTAGCTACTGTAATCTTAGTATTTGAAAGCCCATAATGGATCCTAATTTATTGCCTAGACTTGCCATTCTCATATTTAACATTTACAGGGTTTTGTTATTTTTTTCTATTTATGAGCAATACCATATTCTATAATCGCAAGTAAATTTTAATTTTGTTTTCAGAAAGTGATGAGCAGAAGTCATCTACTGGTAATTGAGCTTAGCCAACTCGCTGACATCTCTATCTCATCATAACTTCATTGTTCTCTGCTTGCAGTAACTCTCCAGAAGAACTATGTTTTTTTATGGGGAAAATTTTATACCATTGTGGAAATTAAGACCGCATGGACTCTCAAAATCTTGAGATGACCCTTTATAGATACAGCTACTTGTATATCTATAAGAATGCATATATTGATATTCACAGATGCACATGCATTTATCAATATATATCAAATATCTACCTAACTGGAGAGTCTTCCTGAACAGGCAGTTCCCCTCACTCCAAAAAAGTTTTTTTAAGGTAGTAGTATTGGTTTTTCTGGAATTTACAGGCTTTAGAAAAAATAGAATTAGAAAAATCAAAGCTAAAAAAAACAAAACAAAAAACAAAGCTATCAAGTAACCCTTAATATCCTTTTTATTTTCATCTTCTTTTAACATTCTTCCCATATTTAATATCAACTAAAATAAAATAATATATAGAATACAATTAATACATACCTTATAAATAAAATTTTCATAACTTAAGCCGAGACCTATTAGAAACATCTGTGTCTTCATTTAACTGTATATTCCAAATCTTTTGTTACAAAATTTGTTTATTCAGGTCTTTTGCAGTGTGTAATGTGCATTTCTAACAGTACTTACTATCAAAGGAACACATTTTAGCCTTGACACCATATTATTTTTCAAGGATTCTTATAGCCATTTTTATCAAGGCAAAAAAGAACGTGTTTCCTCAATGTGTCTTTAAGTCACTGACTATTAAGTGAAATTTTTTATGTGTGGCTTCTCAACATTTGTCATTAAACATTAGACTGAGTGTTGCATAACTAAACAAATCAGGAGAAATCATAGATAGTATATTTAAAATTCTTGCTTATGATGACTTCATTCTATCCTTAGCTAATACCTGAAGGCACAATTTTCCTCTAGGTCAGGGCTCGCTTTGAAAAAAAGTGGATGTGTCTCCGTACTTGAATAGGCTTCTTGATCATTTCATGGAGGATAAGGTGGAGGTGGACATTTCGTCAAATCTGCTTGGATTGTCAACACATCGACAATTCATATCAGGACACGGAGAAATATCAACATTCTCTTGCTCTTCTCTTTGTCTTGACTTATTAGCATTATTTTCAGTCAAATTTCTTTTCAAATGAGATAATATATCTTTATGCTTTCTTAAGTGTACTTATGTTCATACATAAATAAACTGAAAGACACATAAATGCCGAAAGCAAGTGAATGATTGAGAGAGACTTGACCAACCCATTGAAGCCATGGAAATCGAAATCTCCCCTTTGACTTTGACTATTCTAAGTGACTCATGACATGTGGAATTAAACATAAATTAAATATTTTAAAAGATTAATTTCAGTCTTATTTAATCAAAGAATAAATAAAATGTAAATAGAAGTTAATAATATTTTCTTTAATAGACGATCTTGCACAGTTGTGGGGCACCAGACCCCATTTTCAGGAGCCCTGCCTTAGAGTGAGTACTCGCTATTCTTAGAGGTGCAAATGATGTATATTAGTCTGCACTGCAGACTGAAATGAATTCTGTTTTCCTATCTAAAATTAAAACTTGCAATGTAGATTTTTGGTTTTTATTTTTCTCAGTGTGGCCACCCAATAATGCCATCTGCATCATTTTAACATGCAATCACAAAATGCCCCATTTCAAGACTGGCCAAATTCAGGCATTATGATCAAGAAGGTGTTAAGAAGCAAGCCAATTAGTGTCATGGTTATAGTTATGGTACAAAATACAAGACAGGTGCTTGTACCAGTAATTGATTGAAAAGCATTCTCTCCACTTAGTCATATGTAAAGGCAATGAAGGAATTTGACCACAAACATTCTCATAAATTTTTAAAAACACTTCTCTGGCTGAGTTAATAAATGAATGGAATGGTTCAGAATTTCCAGCCAGAGTGTGACAAGTAATTGGTGAAATCTGCAAAATACCTAGTGACTATTTAAAAAGATGTTATGTTTTCGGGTCATTAAAGTGCAACATTTTATTTGCCAATGATTTATTTTATTTGTAAAACATCCTACTCATAATGAAATGAAATAGCCATGACTTTAGCTCAATAAAATATTTTATTGCTTCTAAAACCTGTGATTGTGTGTGTGTGTATGTGTGAGTATAGGGAATGAGTAAAAGAGTTGAAATTACCCTGAAACTGTCTACATCTGTAATAGTTTATTTGCCTATTTCTAGGTGAAAAGTTTTTTTTTTAATCTGGAATTTGAGCTTTGCCCCATCAATACTTATCAATAGAATGCTAAAGCTAACTTTAAAGTCTAAGGGAAATAGTGTACTTAACCTTCACCTCAGCTAGGGGTTCTCACTACTTTGACCTGCAGATAACTGAAAGTGAATGAGCTTTGTACAGACATTTACTTTCTTCAGAGTTTGGTGCTGTACGCAGCCTTTCTGTTTTCCACCCCTGTAGCCCACTCAGTCCCTATATCACACCCAGCAGAGCTCATATGTCCATGGATCCAGTCATCCTAATCCTTGGAGTTCACTAGACTGAATGAAGACTGAAAATACCTCTGGCTTCACAGCAATATGTTCCTTAACAGAAGTCTTTTCCCCCTGAGCATTTTTGTGAAGCCAAGCCTCAAGACTCTTCAAAATCGCTCCCATGACCAGCGTGCTGCAATGATTCTGTTGACCCAAAACACATCAAGGACCCAAGAAATTACCAACATGGAGTATGTGGAAGACTTGTAATGGTGTCTCCCTCCAGGGTGATGGCGGTGGCAGGGAAAGGAGTCAGCACAAACCATTGAGGACTCTTCCTGTGAAGAGACTGGATTTAAAATTAATGTAAAACCACAGAGCTATTTTCTTCTTATCATGTTATTTCCCATCCATTCTGTTTTGTTTTCCAAAAGGCTTATTTCGTGTAAGGGACAAGAGTTTTATCACAAAGCTATTTCAAAAGGAATTTCCTCTTCTGTCCATAACCTTGAGGAACATTTGCCTTAAAAACTAGGAGCCTTATGTTTACAAGTAAGTACACTACAGATCGAGGGGAAAGGGATTCTTAGCAGGAAACCAGTCCACTCTATCAAGGCACTTTTGTCCAGACTTACGAACAGAGTCATTCATTTATAAAATAAGGATTGTTCACAGACTCCAGGGGTTTTTTTCAAATTTTTCCTAGTCATAGAAACTCAATCTTCATTTCATTTTTGGTAATTGTCCAGGGTTAGAAATCCTCATTCCCAACAGAATTCCAAAAACCCGTAGAAGAAATCTAGACGTTTCTTGTCACATCTTACTTCCCTTCCCTGTTTCTAATTTCCCACTTAAATTCCTTATTCATTATGTTAGCTGAGTAGCCCAGGTATTGATTGTAAAAAAGAAATCATCCAAATAAATTTAAAAAAAAAAATTAATCATGGTGGTTATTGAGACTTGATGCTGAGATTTCTCTAATATCTTACAACCTAGAATGGAAAACATAAAAACTAATGAGCAATTGAATACTATATAAGTGAACACAAGCTAAATACTTTGAAGTCAACACTCGGATATCTTAAGTTTAAAGAAGGACAAAGGTGGGAAATGTGTGAATTGAGAAGAGGCACACGAGTGAATCCCACTTTTCTACTCTTCAATTTTCATGAAAGATGGACTAAAACAAAAAAAAATCTCAATTTCTCCTTGATAGAGAAAACAAGTGTGTTAAAAAGAGGAAGCTTCAGTTTTGATGGAAGTAAAATCATGATGTGGGAAGTGAAATAGATATGAATGAACGAATGAGTAACAAAGGAAAAGATGAGGAAGCCCAGAGAGAAGTGAAGGAGACAGGCAGGCTAAGAAATTCCATAGATACGATAGAAAAAAAGTAATTTTACAAAGTCTAGGGAATAAAGACCCAGGTCATTTGGCCTAAATGTCTGGTAATAAAAACTGTCCAGGAATGTTCTTACCACAAAGACGGGAAAAGTGTTTGAGGTGATAGATATGCTAATTACCCTGATTTGATATTTCACAATGTGCATATGTATCAAAACATTACACTGTACCCCATAAATATGTACAGTTCTGTGTCAATTAAAAACAAAATAAAACTTACAAAAATTTTTAAGAACTTTATAGACAACACACAAGATGTATTTTAGAGAAACTATCAGAGATGAGGAGTTCAGTATTGTAAAAGTACAGATAAAAGTGTCCAAAATTTACAGGGCATAAATCGCTCTTTCTTTTTAATTATTAAACTATAATAATATTTAAATAACTAGTGACTAGTTAAATAACTAGTGACATAAAATAGTGACTATGAATTTTATTCTAATACATTAGAAATCAGGAGTTTTCTTCTTTGACACATTCTCAGCTATATTTTATGGTTCTTATAGCTGTTAAATATTGCCTTCTTAAATTTACTTTCTTAATCTAAATTTTTAACTTATCAGAAGGCATAAAATATTTTTATTTGTTCTTATTCATCCTTTTATTTTGTTTTTATTTGGATTTTATACTCTGGTGGTCTTTGCAATGTAAAGTATAATGAATATTTTTGTTTCGTTTTTATTATTACTGTGAAAACACTTTGAAATAGCAGTTTGACACAACATATTTTAAAATTTTATTTTTTCATCTCAAAGTTATTTCAAAAGAGAATGCCTGCTTTGAGCACTCTGAAAATGCAACACTGAATGGGTCCCAAAACCTTGGATACAGTCCCAAACAAATCAGAAACAGGTTGTTGGGTTTTTGTTTTCTTTTTCTTTTTCTCAATTGCCAGTTTGAGAGGCAATTTGTTATTTGAAGGGTAGGAGGGGAAAAATCCAAATATAAAAACCCTGCTTGTTTCATAATAACTATCCACATGAAACCCAATGTATTCAGTCATCTGAATCAATTCCGTTTTTCTTTTGTGTTCTATAATTACAGTTGAGGCTATAAATGGAGATCTAGAGCCAAACTTTGGTTCCATAGTATACTTAGTATCAAAATTGAAACCAACCTTGTAGACAGTGATCATGTCCAAAGTTCCCTTTAGGAGAGAAAATATCCAAAGTCAAACCACCTGGTTAGGAATCTCAGTTCTGCCACTCTTTAGCTAGGTGACTTCACACCAGCTATTAAACCACTGGACACCTCAATTTCATACCTGTAAAATAAGGATAATGATAGGACTAATCTTACACGGTTCTTGTGAGAATTCAATGAATTAATACATCTAAATCTTTTAGAACATTGCTTGGCATATTGTAAATACTCAATACATGCAGGCTGTTAGACTCTTTTCTTAAAATTTTTAATGACTATTGTTTTGATAAACTAAAACAATGGTGATACTTATAATAGTTAGTGAAACTGAGCATCCTAGCATGCTATCAAAAGTCATACTGTAAAGTAGAAAAAGCATGGCTTGGAGACAGGAGATTTAGTTTCAAACTCAGTCTCTAAAACCTACTGACTGTGGTTTTGCCCATTTTTCTAACCTCGATGTTATCATCCATAAATACATAGAAATAACATCCTCTCCTCATCATCTTATGTGGAAACCATATATAAAATATTTTTAATATAAAATAAAGAACAATTTTCAATATAAAATAAGAACTATTTAATAAAAGTGTATATACAAAATGCAATAGAATGCAGAGAAGGGAGGACCAAGTGCAAGCTAGCAAAGCAAGAAAGACAGCTTCCCAAGAGAAGTGATGTTGTAGTGGTATTTTAAAGAGTCAGGAGAAGTTTACTAGTCATCATAGTCAGAAGCATAAGAAAAAGCATGTTTGGAGATCAGTGAATAGAGGTGAGATTATATGCAGAAGTACATTACAAACTGTAAAGCACTGTTAGGTGTAAATGTTGGTTGAACTTAATAATCTAAATGCCATGCCAAAGAGTTGTGACTTTATCTGTAGGTTGAGGATTGACTAAAGGTTGTTCATGGTATGTTGTTTATGTTGTTTACATAAGGCGTTTGTTGTTTTTTCTGTTCTTACGAGACAGAAAGAAATGAGCTACATTTTCTATTTTAAAGAATAATAAACCTAGAAATCTCCAAGCCAACCCAGAACCTAGAAGCAACATGTAAATTCATGTAGGAATAACTATTTTTAAAAGAGACTTTGATTTGTTTTACTTGAACTGAAAAGTGTATAGAACAGGCACTTAGGAAGAAAAAACGTGAACTTTCTTTCACTCAGGGGTACTGTCCTGAGATGACTACAACCACACTAGAAAAAGGTCAAGAGTTTTTGATAAATTGGAAGATGTAACATCTGAAACCAGCTCAGCATCTCTACTTTGCCTTTGTAAATGGTACCAATTCAAAACAAACGACAGAACTATGAAATTGAGAATTACTCATATTAATTTGCAGAGTGACCATCTTCTGATTTGTCCTCTTGCCAACATACATTTTGTCTTATCACAAATTTTAAAAATTAATTACTAGCCCAGACCGTACTACTACTTGCCAGTATCTCCTAAGGCTGAACTTAGCTTCCAGGAGATTTCTTCCACCTTAAATTAACTTAATCTTTTTACTTTAAATGAAATAAATACTTTGTTCTTAGAAAGATGTATCATCAGTCTAAAGCCAGGATGAGGCAAAAAAGAAGTTTAAACTAATACATCCTTGCCATTGCTTCTCCTGCAGGGCATCCTTTGGCTTTTCCTGAAGTCTCATTAGATTTGTTTTGCCACTTAGCATATTCAAATTTTTATAGTCCCAACACTTTTTTGTTTACCCCAGATACTCCTTTTGTTGTTTATTTATCCCCATAGAGCCCACATTCTGAAAATTTTAGCCACAAAAAAGGTATTCATTAAGCAATAATGTTTACTTTTTTATAAAAAAAATCAAAGGCTTAATTAAGCACCTACTAATTAGGGAACCTGAGCAACATAGGATAGCTACTATTAACAAACCGTGTTGATATGATTCTAGTCGAGAGCAAACAACTGGACATTTTAAGTCAGATTTCTTGAAGCTTTCTGAAATGTTGAAAATGTTTCAATGACATGTTACTATCTTTACTCCAGTAGACATCTTTGGACCCCCAGATTGGAAATTATTTGCAGACTTAAGTGAAAAGTACGAAATAGATAAAAACAGGAACTGAAATATTTTATATTATATAGGTACTCACCCATTCATTCATCAGAAAAATAACTACTGTAACATGTCATTGACGAAGTACTTTGCTTTGTGTAAACATACATTCAAAGAGGCATAAAGACCAAGTAGAGAAAAAATAAAATGGAGAAAATTCTAAGATGATTTTCAATTTCTCCGAAGTAGTGGAATCAAATTAAAACCCGAACTATACCTCCATTTCCAAACACCCCTACCAGTAGAAGTATTTTCATCTCATTTCAAGCCACTGTTATAATTGACTTTGCAGAGATACTTGATGTATTTTGATATTAGATGTGCAACACTTGTATATCGTGACTCTCATGACTTAAGTGAGGGGATGTTCTCTGAGCCCCAAGGATAATCAGCACAAATGATGAAAGTTTCCTTGCAGAAGAGCTTTTTTTTCTAGTTTCAGAGGAAATATAAGATCTGAAAGAAATTGTGAAAGGAGTACCTGCTAAAAATTAAGATTCATAGAATCATAGGATTGGAGAAAGCATAAATGTAATGCAGGGTTCATAGTAGGCCTGTGAGAAGCAGTTGATAAATGAATATCTTCTGTCCCACAAATGAGGGCCTGTGGATCTGCAGTAATTGGCAATAGAATTTACACTGGTACATGATGAATTGAGAAAAATAAGGGTGAGGTAGTAAAGCTATGTGCTTTTTTGTTTGTTTATTTGTTTGAAGGGAGAGGGCAATCATTTTGAATACAGAAAAACACAGAAGCATAATATAACAAACATCCTTGCTTTCTGAATCCAGAACTGACAAATGTGAACACTTCATAATATTTGTGTTATCATTTTTTTTTTCTTAGCCAGTCAAATTTAGCAGTGGGGGGTTGAATACCAACTTTAGTGAGACTAATGTTAATAAGTTCTGATAACCCGCTACCGTCGGACCAGCCTGTGTTATCATTTTTTACGTAAACAAGTAAAATATTGTGGATAAAGTTGAAGTCCCTTTTAAACATCACTCTACTCTTGTGTGTTGGTATTTCTTCTTCCAGTTCACATTTGTGCGTGTGTATGTACAGAATGTATAGCACTGGTTGTTGTGTTTTAATTTATATAAATGGTACATATTTTATAAAGCTGGATTTACTTACCATTCAAGAACTATTCTTCATTCTCACATTATTTCTTTTCTATTCTTCTTGATTTAAGATATCCCTTATTTTGTTAAATGGTAGTAATAACAAACAGCAATTAAAATGTCTTATCCTTAACAGGCTAAATTATTTCTACAATAATCCCTTGCTTATTTTTTTTTAATTGATCCTTGAAATCCTGGACCAGGGTAATGCTGCTGTAGTCCAAGCCTGATGTTCATGTGGCCATCAAGCATCCTCTTGGATACCTCCAGGAATGGGTGTGTCATTTGGTACTGTGGCATCATCTCTAAGGAATTGTATTAGAAAATAATCCCCTGAGTTGGTATGAAATGTTTCCATGTGGCTTCTGTCTATTGGTCATATTGTATACTTTGATGTCACACAAACCAAAACAAACTTAATTTTCATTCTTCACAGAAATACTTCGAACACACAAACAACAATATTTTCTCTGAATTGTCTTTCCTATAAATTAAGCATCCTCATTTCCATCAACTATACTTCATGTAACATGGATCTGAGTAACAAAGAGCTACATTCATGTCCTTTTCAGCTTGATCATTCATCATTGACAGGAGCTATTTATTTATATGTCAAGACTCAATAATGCCATTGCAGCTGTTGCAACCTGTAAGGACATGTTTGATTAAGACAGCTCATCTGCTTTTGATCTTGGCAGCAGAATGAGGGCCATCTTCAAATGCTGACAAAATACATTAGTCAACTTCAATGGCAATCCCAGGGCATATACACAACTCTGAAGCTATATGGCAAATTGGTGATAAACTTGGGATTAGAACCCAAAGGCTTTGAGGTCCTAGCTATTCTTTCCCATGGCATAGAGCATTATGGTATCAGTTTGGACCAAATAAATGAGAAATAGCCATATCAAAGGGAAAAACCATGCTCTGTATTTTTCTCAGTTTAAGGGTAGCATTTTTTTTTTAAGAGATGTTGATTTTCCTGGGTTTGCTTTCTTATCCATGACAAAATGGGATGATTCTGGACCACAATGCGCCCTCAAGTTGACTATGAAAAGGTTAAAAATTAGTTTTGTTATTTTTTTTAATCCCCAGAATGGAGTCCTTGTGCTTTTGCCAACATTGCTGGCCTCTGCCTATGGCAGCCTTCCAAATCAGGTGTGTTGACTCAGCCTCAAAACAGCATTTGCAAACATTTTTGGAGCATATCCAATTCCAGGATCCACAGCTCACCAGGGCCTGCTTTTACTCTAAAACTGTCTGATGCCATCAGGAAAAGCATTCTTTACAAAAATGCAAGCTATTATTTTCATATACTATTCCAAGGAGATCAGTAACGATATGTGCAAAGGGCAAGGGATGATCCATTGCTGCCCACTCAGCTCCCAAGGAAGTTTCCAAAGCTAACGTTGAATCGTTCCACATAGCTATTGGCACAAGGGCCTTGGAAGCTGTTCTGATTGCAAAAGCAGTCCTCTCACTTTCCTCAGGATCGTGATGGATGTCCTCCCTAGAGGACCTTGGTTCAGTGGAAAAATATGGCATTGGACAAATATTTTGAACACAGGTATGTTTTCTTACTAGGAGATTAAGTGCTCATTTCTCCATGGGCAGCTAATGCAGATATTTGTGAACTGAGAGGTTTACTCTCATTCTGAGACCAAATGGTAGCCATTCACTGTCATTAACCCTCCAGTAAATCACTTTATTTTTAGTGCACATTTAAGCCTGAATTTAAAATGTTGATAAAGAAGCATAGTTTTAGGGAACTCTGCATCCAGCAAGCATATGGATTCTTTAGGGGTGTCCGATATTCCCTAAAAATGACCAAAATAGATGCCCATTTCATTTGATGACTTATTTGAAATGGATTGTTGGTTGAAATCCAATGAGTACTGGCAGATTTCCACCTCACATGGAGGGCCATGGTAATTACAACTTCTTGGCATTCTTTTCAGCAATTTCAGAAGGGATACCAAATATCAAGCACTCAAAGAGGTTGAATCATCCTTTTACCCTTGAATGTACTCACTTCCTTTCGTTCTGGCCAAAGCTTTTTGGAAGATATTCCTGTGAACTTCCGTTGCTGGTGTAAGCAGTAGAAAAACAGAAGGCAATAGCCAAGATCGGGTTGCCACAACAGAAATAAAGATAAATGCCTCTAACCCAGTGAGTTAGTAGGAAGCGGTGAGAGGGAGTAGGAGATTTCAGCCATAGCTGTTGTCATGCTGTTTATATCTGTTTAGTGCAGATATAAAACTAACTCTTAGTAGATATGGTAGATTCCTACTAATTCCTACTACTGTGGAAATAACATTTTTTTAAAGACTTTTTTTTTTTAACCATCCATAGCCCTAAATGGGTGTCCTCTCCCCTAACTCAAAAAAAAAAAAAAAAAAATTCAAGATTTTTTCCTAACATTGCAATGTAATATAAAACGTTGCCCCTAATAGTCTTCAAAGGACTCACCTAGGGAGGGAGAAAAGATAGGATCTTTTGAAAAGTCAAAGTAACACTACAGGATAATAACATAAGAGCTGTCGCAAGGAAATTCATATTAACTTGCCAAGTCAATGACCGTCGATAGTCATTGGTGTGTTCTGAGCTCAAGAGATCTCCCCACTAGGAAGACTTGAAGAAGAGAAGGCTTGAGTAGGGTTGAACTGGAACAGATGGAGAGAAGTGGGGTTGTCTATTTGGGCTAAGACAATGAGGCATGAAAGAACAAAGTCCTTAAGCAGAGGAAGATTTATCAAGAAGTTAGTATATTAGTGCACTTGGGCTGCGTAACAAAATACCACAGAATGGGTGGCTCAAACAACGGAAAATTTGTTTTCTCATGGTTCTGAAGGCTGGAAGCCGAAGATCAAAGTGCTAGCAGGGTGGGATTCTTCTGAGGCCTCTTTCCTCTGCTTGCCAGAGACATCTTCTGGCAGCTTTGTCCTCCAACAGTTATGCACATGCGCCCCTGGTGTCTCTTCCTCTTCTTATATGGAGACTAGTCATAATGGATTAGGACCCTCCCCAAACAGCCTTATTTTAACTCAATCATCTCTTTAACGACCTTATCTCCAAATACAACTACATTCTGACTACGGGGGCTGGGGACTTCAAAATATGAACGTTGAGTGATACAATTCTGCCCATGACACAACTGAAATTTACAATCCAGAGATTCTGACTTAGATGGGCCCCCGTGAGTGCCAGGAGTTGTAGTGTTCAGGGTGGACAGGAGAAGCCAGGTGGGAAACAAGAAACGTTTCTATACAAGCATGTCTGGGAAACTGCCACAAGAGATGTCAGAAGAAAACAACTTGAATCTTCAAATCTCTGGTGATTCCTTGTAATTTATTTTCTCACTCTAAATCAGTATTCACTTTCATAACTAATTTTGTATTAGTAATTTTTTTGTCTTATTCATAAAGAGCACATCGTCCAAAATTGCATAGCATCAGGTTTCACAAGACTTGGGTCCACCCTGAGGTACAGGAATAATAAGGCCAGTCTCCCTAATAGGAAAGGATACTAGGTAAGTCAGAATCATGGGCATTGAAGGCAGAAGGGACATAGGGGTTATTTCTGTCAATCTTTTATTTTATAGATGAAGAAACTCAGGCCTAGGGAAAAGAATGGTGTGGCCAAGGTCACACACAACCTGGACACAAGCAAAGACTAGATTCTAGATTTTGATCCTCAGCCCTGTGGTTTGTCCAGTAGATTTAATCTTTATAAAATTAAAGAACACAGAGGTGGATTCGGCATTCCAATTCATCATCTAGGCTTACACATGGAAGCTTCCCATGACCAAATTCTCATGGCATCTTAAAATAGTGTCTTAAGTCCACCTGCCAGGCACATACTTGACTTTCTTCTCCTAAGTGTTCCAAGCAACAAGGGCTTAAATAGCATACAAGCAATCTCCAGTTTCTCTTCGCCTTCTTGCAAATCACATGGCACCAAAAGTCCTCAGGAATTCTACTTTCTTTGCTACTGCTAGGCATTTGTGATTTCCTGTCTCCCCTTCCTTTTGCATTAGCTCACGGAGCTTGTGAAAAACAACCCATTTCTACTTTCCACCTCATCTTCTATCCTCCCCTCCATATAATCCCCCAACACCCTTCCCAGACATATACTGTAGTGTAAAGCTGGTTTATCATTCATCCCACTGCCCAAAGTCCCCCAGGCCAGTGATGGTTTAGGGGTAAATCTTGGTGAAGAAAGTGTGGAAGGGCGGTCGGTTGCAGAAGGACACCCCTTCAACTTCTCCTGCCTGGATCTTCCTCCTGGAGTGTCCTTCCACCTCTACCTCCCCTGCACGAGGAATCTGGAACCTTCTGACTTCATAGCCCCAGTTTCTGATTTCCGAAGTCCTAGTTCTCTAAATGTAACTGAATCTTAGGTTTTTGTATACTCTCAAATTCATTTTTTTTTTTTTTGCTACCCATTTATGACTTTTGCCTTTCCCGAAGGTATTTAAAAGAGACTTGTCCTGTCAGTCTAATTCATTGCTTGTGCAAGCACCAGAACTTTTTATAAGCTCTAAAAGGAGTTTGTGATTAAAAAGTCCACAGAGAGAGAGAATCCTGTCTGCTGACAGACTTTATTCTGTGGCACTGACACCAGAGAGCACAGAAAATCTCAGCAGCAATCTCAGGCAATCTCAGGTGGTGGCAGTGGAAAGAGAAGCAGAAACCCCAGTCCCTGGCTCACGCCAGCAAGCATGCACCAGAGACACCCCATAAATATCCCCAAAGACTGCACTGGCCAACAGGGTAGCCACAACCACATGTGACTATTAAGCACCAGAAAGATAGCCAATGCCAACTTGGATGAAGTATAAAATACACACTGGATGTCAAACACCATGAGATAAACAATGTAAAATATCTTGTTAATCTTTATATTGCTTATTTGCCAAAATGATATTGGGAATATATTGGGTTAAATAAAAAATAGTATTCCAGTTAATTTCATCTGTTTCCTTTTATGTTTTTTAAAGTGGCTACTAGAAAATTTAAGATTATCTTTCCTACCACACCTGTCCAGCCCAATGTTCTCTCTCCTACCCTGCTTCAGGCCTTGTGGAAGCCAGGAACCGAAGTGGCATCTTCTTTTGCCTCCAAGTTAATTGTGTTCCTAATTTGGATCTGAATGCATTTTTACTTAATTATGGTTGCATTTAGTGGTTAGGGCCTGAGTATTGTCACTTGAGTTAATAGGCTTTTTCTTTCTTGGCTGGAATTCCAGTTGTGTTAGTGCTAACAGGAGAATATTTAGAGTTTAAAACAAATGATTTATAAACAAACAAACAAAATGAATCCATATATAACCTTAACAGGAAGAGGCTATTTTAGTCTCTATTGTTGAATGACCTTTACGTAAAAGCTTTCTGCAGAGAGAGTTGAAATACTTACAATTATTTTATCAAGGAAAACTATTTTTTTCCGTGCTATTGAAGTAACTTTGGTAAGCCTAAGTCTAAGGTATATTAAAAACCTTTAATTGTTTGAGAAGAGGCTTAGTCCAGAGGGGCAGTTTGGTTTTTTGTTTGTATGTTTGCTTTAAAATATTTCATAAATAGATATATCTCATAGAAATATAGACTATATAAAAAATAATAAAATGAACACCCTTGTACTCACCATCCAGCTTAAGAAATTAAACATTTCCAATACCGTAGAAAGTCCCTCCCAACTCCCAAAGGTAACCACTAGTCTAAATTTCATGCTTATCATTACTTCCCTTTTAGTTAGAATTTTACTACCAAGTAGACATTTTAAAAGCTCGTTTAGCCATTTAAAATTGCCTATGTTGTATGGACCTGCTTAAAATAATTACCCTGGATTCTATATAGCAACCTATACTCCCAAGGCAACCATTCTATTTTTACAAGTGCTTTTCCATTAATAAGGAGGAGAAAGAGGGAAGGTAGGCAAGAGAAAAAAAATTAACTTTATGTCTTCTTACAGAAAGTGACAACATATAGAGAAACACAACTATTCAGGATGGCAGTAGAGTGTCAAGGAACTGAGAAAACACTAGTGAAACTGCATGAAAAAGTCTGGCATGTAGGAAATAGTCCGCAAATGTTTTAAATGCTTATTAGACATCCAGGTATACATGCAGCTGGGTGAATGGGTCTAGAATCCAAGGGAGAAGTTTAGAGATACAAATTTGGGAGTTCTTAGCATATAAATGATATTAAGACCACAAATCTGGATGAGATCACTGAAGAGAGAGTTTAATTAGAGAAGAGTTCAAAGGCATCTGAGCCCTCAGGCATGGCCGGTGAGGTAAGAGGAAAACCAGGAGAGTGTCATGCTCTGGCATCCAAGAGAAAAAGGGGTTTCAAGGAGATTGAAAGTGATTCATTCATACAGTGCTAATAGGTCAAGAAGATGCAGACCTGAGAGCTGACCATTGATTTGGTAACATCCAAACAACTTTGGAGAGTCCGTAATGAGCCATTTTGGTGGATATTAAAGCAGAATTGGAGTGTGTTCAAGATAAGGGAAGGAGTAAGGTTGAAGACAGTGAATGTAGATGACTCTTTAAGACGTTTCATGGTAAAAGAAAGCGAATAGATGGATTGAAATAGCTGGGGGGGAAGTGGATTCGAGAGAGGGTTTTTAAACTGGTGGGAGTGACATAGGAGAAAGAGAAAATTTGGTGATTCAGGAGATTGAGGGAAGAATTGCTGGGGTCATGGAGTAGGCAAGAGAAGGTGGGATCTGATGTCCACTCACACTTAGCTGAATGCGTAAATGAGATTGAGAACAGCCTGCAAACAAGCACATGACTAAAGAGAGATGAAGATGGCAGGAAATCATCATGTTGAGGTGTTTCCCTTTCTCTGTGCCACTCCTCACAAAAAATCATTTTGACTTATATCTAGCCATTTAAAACTTCCAGTTGTTCCCATTAATTATTTACAGCACTAGGAGATTCCATACCGGACATTGATAGGTGTGTATATGTTTGAGCTAAAATGGAACATTACTGCTGATAAATTTGAAAATAAGTGTCTTCAATAGCAAAAAAAAAAAAAAAAAAGAAAGAAAGAAAGAAATATTATCTGTCAGGTGCTAAATTGTAAAGCCAATGAATAAAAAGTAGAAATTCTGAATGAGAAAATAAAAATTGATTGTCATCTCTGTTTTACGTCTGATAGTAAAAGTTTGGATTTACCCATTTGGGACAACTCTCTGTTTTCAGTGTTTAAATGCAGCAGATGTTCTATTTTCAGAAAATTAATTTCATGTGATTGTTTTGGGTTTTAATTGAATTCTCATTAAGAAGCTGGTCAATATAGAACAATATAGGCATGTTAAGAACTGAGATGAGTTTTACAGTGAGTAAAGACGTTATAGCAGGTATTTTTCCATGATTAAGTTGATTTAGTGACCAGTCCTACTACATACTTTTAGAAACCTCGTAAATTCAACTTGATACTTCTCAGTGAATATCACTGACAAAATAACTTTGGCAATAAAGTTATGATCTACTCATGGTCTATTGTACAATGGCCCCTACAGGTGCTTAGTTTGGGAGTTATAATAGTTAACCTTTACTAGGCATCTCCATGGTGTCATGCCCCCTTGGCCTCTTGACATTTCTGTAGGAGGCATATTGTTTTTACCATTTTAAAATGAGACCCTGTGAGTTTAAATAATGAGCCTAATATTACATCTTTGTGGAAATTCCTGAGACCTCTCTATTATAGAACCCATGCTATGGCTACAAAAAGGAAAGCCTTGGAAAACAAAGGTAATTTCAATTTGAATTCTGAAAGCCAAATAATACTTTTACAGTCTAGTTGTGCTAGAGAACAATTTAAAAGGCTGCCTACATTATTATTTATTTGGAAAACAGCAAAGCATTTATTTGGTTAGTTAAACTTTAGTAGTCACCGAAGAAGAATTTTCAAATTTAGTTTAATTGTGTTTTCTCTGTAAAATTAAGCAAAGTGTATGGAAGTTATTTTTACTTTAGATGTTACAGTTTAAGCCCTTGTGTGTGATAATCATTTATCATTAAAGAATTCTACAGGAAGATATTATGCAAAAGAAGGGGGGAAAAAAATAAGCGTTACCTACAGATTTCTCAAAGTCTACTGCCTATCCAGGCTCAATGGATTCTGACATTCATAAATAAGTCCTAACTTGTTGAATGATTGTATGAACTGTTTATGCATGAAGCAGATGTCAATTTTAGCAGGAGTTCTTTATCTAAATTATCGATCGATTTGTGGCATTGGTTTACAAATTTCTTAGGTAGAACATCAGAAACATAACCAGTACAAACAACTCAAACTCTCCTCTTCTCCCCCTAGCAATCTGCAGTGCCTTCTTTATATGTGTATTTTTCTTATTATGAATCTTACTTTAAAAATGCAATGCAACCTATCTGAAGGTTGCATGTAAGTTTGATTTTTAGCAATGTCTGTCTTAAGGGTACTAACACAATCTAACATTCATTTATTTCATATCTGGGATATAAGTATAAGCCACTATGTTCTATGACACAAAAAAGGTGCTTCCCTTCAAATGGCTATCTAGTGGGTAAGAGAGATACATATACCATTAATAAAACTTCCTAAGTAATGAAATAAATGCTTTAACAGAAGTGCAAACAAAGCATCGCAGAAGGGCAGACTTCAGAGCAAGGAACAATTAGTTTGTACTAAAGGCAAGAAGAATGCTTCCTTTTAATGGAATCCTTAAAGTATGAATTAAGGGAGTAAAAGAATGTCTGCAAACACAATCTGCATTTGGTAAGTACCTGGATTACTGATAATATACATACATTTCCCACAGATCGAGGTTTACATCTAGGGCTGCCACGTATACTCAGTAATCTACAGTATCACAAAGCCAGTGATATGCTAGTGTTTTAAAGAGAATCAAACCAAATAGGCATACCAAGCATGCAGGCTAAGTAATTACCTTTTTGTTAACTTTTGTATTAAGGAATAACATACAGACAGAAAAGTGCATATATAAGTGTACAGCTTGATAAATTTTAAAAAGTGAATATACCTGTTTAACCAAAACCCACATCAAGAAATAAAACATTACCGTCTCTGCAGTAGACTTTCTCATCCCCTGCCACCAACTCCCAGTCACGACCACTACCAACCCTCAAAGTTCCTGATTTCTAACATTAAATATTCATTCGGCTTTCACATAAATACAATCACACAGTAGACGTTATTTTGTGCTCAGCTTCCCTCACTCATCATTATAGTCATGAAATTCATCATATTGTTTTGGGAAGTTGTAGCATGTCTGTTCTGTCTGTTCCATAGCATTCTGTTGTATTGATATACTGCAATTTATTTATCCATTCTACTGTGGATGTGCACTTGGATGATTTCCAGTTTGGAGCCATTACAGATGATGCCGCAATGAGCATTCCACTGCATGTGTTTTTGGGGAACAAATGTATACATTTGTATTTGGTACATTTTAATTTGGCATGTATTTGGTAGAACTGCTATATCACAGTTGATAGATACTTCCAAAGAATTTTCCAACTGTACCAATTTACACTCCTACTAGACGTTTATGAGAGTTCTGTTTGCTCCACATCCAACTTTTGGTACTTTCCATCTATTTCATTTTAGCCATTCTGGGTGATGTGTAGAGGACTGTCTGTCTTGTTCTTACTGATTTTTAGGAGTTCTTTATACGTTCTGGATACAAAATCATTGTCAGTTATATGAATTACAAAAAATCTTCTCCCACTCTCTTAATGGTGTCATTTGATGAACAAAAGTTAATATAGAACATCTATCGTTTTTCTTTTATTGTTAGTTCTTTTTGGGGTTGTCTTTTGGGTTGCCTATGAAGTCTTTGCCCACTCCCAGATCAGGAAGAAGTTCTACTTGTTGTCTAAATGCTGTATTTTTTACCTTTAGCAGCTAGATCTGCAAGCCATTGAATTGATTTTTTTAAAACTATGATGTGAGGTCAGGATTGAGACTTTTTTTCTATATGGATTTACAGTTGACCCAGAACCATTTTATTGAAATCAGCAATTATTTTAATTCACTTAATATGTATTAGATCAACTGAAATAAGTAAGAATCACATATATCCCATCATCTTAAATATTTTCTATCATCAGAAATCTTAGTTTAAGTGTCAGGGCCACTTTATTTTGGTAACTATCCCAAATTTCTAGCAAATATTAACAGGAAAAAAATTACAGAAGAAATAAGTTCATTTCACTACTATAAATCTATTCTACAGATAGTAAATTGGGTAGGTCCGCTCTGATTCTGCATTTTCTATTCTGTCCAGAAATAGCACAGTTTTTACGTAATTCTCAGTCCAAGAACCAAAATTTTTCCTGATTACACTAATGATGGGAATGGTATCTGAAATATAAAATAGCAAAATTAATAGGAAGGTTGGCATTTTTTGCCCTGGACTACCACAATTTCATTTGCAGCCATTGCTGTCACTGTGCATTACATCCTTCAAATTCCACTGAAAAGAGTGATTGTTTTGTAATGTATGTATCAGTTAGCTTCTAAAACTCAAGTATGTTTGAGTGTCTTATGCAGGAATTTGAAGGAAGTAAAGGTTGGAAACTATTGTACTTTTAAAATTCTATAATCAATACATTCGGTTTGCTGACAGGTGCTATATTTAAATAATGTATATGTGTTTTTAGTTCTCTATAGTTCCTGTAATCATGAAAAAATGAAAAATTTCATTTCTCATAGTAAATAGTACAGACAACTAATGACGTATCATCCAATATCCACCTTTTTCTAAACAAATGGACACTTTTTTAGAGCAGTAGAAAAGGTGAAAAATATGAAGTTTCATACAACCCAAGGAAATAAAAAAATTGTTCCTAAAATAAAATTTAGCCTCTAATCTCTCAGAGTCAGTAGACTCAATGGCTGATATGTCGTTATCACTTAAAAATATTTTGTTCCGTTCTGACAATCAACTGTAAACAATTAAAATTTTAAAAATTATGGAGACTTAAGAAATTTAAATGCTTGATAGATATTATAATAAGCAACTATGATTAATTTTTTAGGTGTAAAGCGGTTATGTTTTTTAAAAACTTAAATTAACTTTTAGAGATATGTTCTGAAATATTTATGGATGAAATGATGTGATACCTGGGGTTTGCTTCACAATAAGCCACTCAAGTTGGGATGGGCTGAGTGAAATATGGACAAAACAAGATTGGCAATCAGTTGATAATTTTTAAGGCAAGTAACGGGTCCGTGGAAATTCATTACATTTTTCTCTATTTTTGTATATGTTTGAAATTTTGGACAGTAAAAGTTTCAAAAATATTTCATCCCAGATACTCATTAAAATGCCAAGGCAGTAAACCTTCCCCTTTTTGGGGTTTTTCTTGCACTACTATTTAATGCTTTGCCTGGGTTCTGTCAATGTTTCTCATATGCATATTGGCTTCTTAAAATTGCCTGGCCTGTTTTACTTTGTGATTTTGTTCTTTCCTCTAATTAAAAAAAACACACAAATGTAAGGATACATTACATATAAAATCACATAGTCATTATAAATACATACACGTACCCAATAAAGGAGTACTGACAAAATAGAAATGTTAATGATTTTAATGGTTCAAATTAGAATTCATTTTTGCCTTTTTGAGTGTGTTTTAATCCTTTTGCCAAATGGATTAAATAAGCAAATATACACCTGCTACAAGCAGTCTTATCTGGACATACTTATGTTGGGCCTACCTCTATTTCCCTGGCTCTGCCATCCTCCTGGCACATAACTGGTCCACTTTTTTTTGTAGATACCCATCCTTCTAATTAGGAATAATGATTCACAGAAAGCCCACTCCTCTTAATTCAAAGAGGATTCTATCCAGTTCAAAAATGTAGTTTAATCTAAATTATATGTTTAAAGAGGAATAAGCCAGGTAACCGGGCAAGTATGTATTATGAATGATACCTAAGCCCAGCGTGTATCCTACATAATGACAACCTATGGAGAAACATCTTATTTGAGCACTGGTTGTAAAAGAGGAAAAAGCCAGAGGACTAGTGGAAAGGCAGATTGCTAGTGGACACTCTTTGGGACTTACCACCCTTCTGACACTCTTTTCCTCTCCCCATGACTAATAACTAATCACTTTTAAAGTACGATCTTTTTTTTCCTGGGGATCACCACCCTTGGCCCCTGAACATTGACTATGCTTATTGATACACACAGGTTTTCTTCACAAATAAGAGGCTTTCCATCTTACTCTGTTTTCTTCTTACTGCAATAACTCTTTAAACCTTTAGTTGTTTCTTACAACTTTATAAAAATAGAAAAGCTCTTCTTCCTTCTACTACACAATTTTGACCTTAAAGAATTTTATTTCTTCCCAAGAGTATACAGTTTGGAGTTGCTTGTGTTCCCTTTGCAAACATTTCTTGGTTACCTACGCAGGTGTGGTTACCTGCAATTGTTAGACAAGCCTGGTGGGGTCCTGTGACAACCTAGGAGACACACAGAAAGCCCATGGCTATCAACAAGTAATGGATCCTTAGTGAAGCTAATTAACTGCTTTGGTTGAAAACATCTCAGTGCCATGCAGAACCCAACAACTTCCTAAATACTGGTTAATTTTAACTCTCTTTTAACTCTGTCTCTGGGCTTCTATTCCCTCCTCTGTAAAATGGGAATAATAATACCTACCTCATAGGATCATATGAGGATTAAATAATCTAATCGAAAGTGCTTGGAACAGTGCCTTCTAAATTGCTGGATGTGAACCATGTGCACCCACGTGAGTTCTACTGGTTCTTCATGGCCCAGCTCACGTCTCTCTATCTCCATGAAGCCCCATCACTTCTACAGAGTTTATTGTAAATAAGGACCCCCTTACTTATATACTATTGGAATCATTAATTATTACTTGTTCTTCATGTGAATCCTGTCTTTGGAAACAAAATTATAAAGTTCACAAGAAGTTGTTCTGTGTCTCTCACATCACAGGCCTAGCATACTTCTATTAATAACTCATACAACAAATAGTAAGTATTGACCAAGAACTTGTTAATGGAAAATATGCTAGAATTGCATTTATAATATATTTTAATTCTTAATGAAAATATCATGGAAATATATTTCACTTATTTTGTACTTAGTAGGGATTATTAAAAATTGAGCTTTCTATTGCTTTTCATTTTTGTTATTTGTTTACAAGAAGGATGATTATGGAAACGTCTTAAATTCTGAAAGCTTCATTTGCAATAAAACCCCTCTTAAAAGTAAGCTCCGTCTGATCTAATGATATAACTCTAAAATAAACAGTTCTACCTCCTATCAGATCCTCCTGCTAGTTTGCAGTCTAGCCAGGCAAAATTTTATTCTGTTCTTAAAGATTATGGAGAAATATTTCTACAAAATGTCTTTTCTAGGGCTGACCATTGTATTCATTTTCTGTGAATAGAAAACTACCACAAACTCAGTGGCTTAAAACAACACAAATTTCTCATTTGTGTAAAAAATTACCACTAGCTTTAAAAAGTGTACATGTATCATCTTTCAGTTCTGGAAGTCAGAAATCCAAAATGGGTCTCACTGGACTTAGATTCAAGGTGTTGGCAGGGATGTATTCCTTTCTGGAGGCTCTAGGGGAGAATTGTCTTGTGCTTCCCAGCTCCTAGAAGCAGCCCAAATTCCTTGGCTCACGGTCCCTTCCTCCACCTTCGAAGCCAGCAACAGCCAGTTCTCACATTGCTTTGCTGTGACCTCCTCTTCTGCCTCTCTTGTAAAGACCCTTGTGTTTACATTGGGCCCACCTGGCTAATCCAAGATGATCCTTGTATTTGAAGGTCAGCTGATTAGCAAATTTAATTCTGTCTGCTACCTCAATTCTTTGTTGCTATGTAACATGACATATTCACAGGTTCCTTGGATTAAGACATGGTCATTGTCAATGGCAGGCAGTGCGGTACACATTAATCTGCCTGCCACAACCATCTCTTCTAGAAGGAAGAGACTTCTTATTAGTAGGCAGTTTGCATCCCTCTCTCAGCAATTTACATCTACTTGTTTCACTTGTTTCATTTTTTCTCTAGAGGAAATGGAGAACAAATGAAAAACATATTAAGATTTTGCTTTAGAAGCAATAGAACTAAACCAGGTCCTGACCCGATTATAATACGTTTTATGTTTATGAAATAAAACAAGAAAGTGTATATCCAGAGAAGCAAATTATGATCCAAGAAATGTAATTTAACAAAGTATGATCCTATGAAGTTTGATTTGTAGAGATCCATGCCGCCCAAAATGGATACATTTATTCTCCATTCATAATAATGAAGTGCTACATACTGTGTGACTCTGTTTATATAGCATTCTGCAAATGACAAAATTATAGAGATGGAGAACAGATAAGTGATTGCAGGTATTAGAAAAAGAGAGGGAAAGTGTGACCATGAATAAAAACGGTAGGGAGTTCCATTTTGGTGATAGAACAGTTCTGTACCATGATTGTGTCAATGGCTATACAAATCTACACATATGTGTGTTAAAAATGTCATGGAATTTTCCACAAAGACAAAAAAGAAGGAGGGCATGCAAAAATTGCTAAAGTCTGACAAAAGTCTATAGTCTGCTAGTTGTATTATGCCAGTCAATTTCTTGGTTTTGATAATTTGCATTAAGAGAAGCTGAGTAATGGGTGTACTATTTTTGCAACATCTCGTGAGTCTGTAATTATTTCAAAAATATGTTGAATTGTAAAATATGTGCTTAAAAATAAGAGGGAAGTGAAAGTGTAGGCAGATGGTTAAAAGTTTAAAATGAGCACTTAAACATCTATCTACAATATTTAAGGTTGAAAAAGTAGACTTTATGATTTAATGTTTGGTAGAGACATGGTTCAGCTAAATTAGTAAACATTCCTAAAATTGCATTCTAACTTTCAAATCATTCCAAATCTATAGCCTCATATGTACTTTAAATTTAATAAACTAAATAGTTTTATCCATAATTTAATAGCTGGAAAAAAAAGAGGCGGAAGAAAGAAAGAGAAACGTTATTTGGTTTCCGTAGAAGCACCAAAAGTTAAGTAATCAGATTGGTCTGTAAACGAAGAATACATGAAGAGCTTAAATTCCCATCCCACGTGAGCTCTGAGGAGAGCTGGAGTATGTCCAGAGGAGACTTTTCCTCCACCGGTTTGCAAGAAGCCAAACCTCAAACAGGGAACTTTAAAAATAGGGCTCAAATGTTTGTTCACGTCAAGATATTCAAGACAATTCCATAAAGTACCTTTCAAAAATATGTTGAGTTTAAAAATATGTGTGTTCACTCTGAGTTCAAGACTTTTCAAAACCATCATCATTATTATTGTGTCGGGAAGAAATGCAGTAACAATGATCATTAAACATACAAAGAAAAGAAAACATTTTATACAGCCTAATGACTGTTACCTAGTGAGGATGTAAAGTCAGAGAAGCAGCAACATCAATTTGAGAAAGTTGGAGAAGCGGCAGAACTAATGAGAGACAAGGAACTCATGATGAAAGTTTCTTAAAATGAATCTTGTAGTCTCTGAAAGATTCTGGTAGCTGATTCCTGTGTTCCTTTGATATGGGACTTAAAAAGGTCCTATTAGGTCAGTTGAACTACTGAGGAATAGAATTTCTGTTTTCTGATATTGAAATAGAAATGACCGTACAAATCCATATTAGAAGTTTATTCAAAATAGTAAGTGTTCTGGACTAACTAAAGCCCAGCAAGTTCAAGACTCGACTCTGCCACTTACTAACTGTGTGCATTGGGGAAGTCTCTGAAATAAACTGAGTCTAAATGGCAGCGTTTGTAAAAGGGAGTTATAATAATGGTTAACATTTATGAGGGGTTGCTATGTTCCAAGCCCTGATCTAAATTTATGTATATGGCCTCATTTAATAACACTTACTGAAATCCTAGTACTTGCTTCATAGGAAATGATCAAATGTGAAGAGTAAATGAGTTACAAAATGTAAAAACCCAAGCACTGTGTGTCTGGAACATACTAGGCGCTAAATAACTATTGGCTTCCTTTCTTTGGTCTTGTCTTATTGGAAAATTTTCCTGACAGTGATGTTGGTATTAAAGATTCAGCTGGCCACACCCTGCTAGAGCTCTCTTAGTGAGGTTGAGAGTATGGTACTGAAATATTTGCATAAGCACCCAGACAAGCTTAGAACATAGCTCTTAAAATAAATAATTACCACTCTAAGTCCTCAGACTCTATAAATTAGTTATAAAAATAGCTATCCCCAATGCTGTCTATAAAAATACATTATTCTCAAATGAATAGTGCCATATAGATGAAGCTCGATTATTGTTCTTTTGGGTTTGTTATTATGAGTAGCTTTTTCATGGGGGTGATGGCATGTAGACTTCCTGATCTTCCTAGACTTAGTTCTGAGCCCATAAACTAATTCTGAGCTCTGCTGTGCCTGGACAGGCATTCTTATACCTGCCACATAGGATTCATTTGGAATTCACTTTAGGCCCAAACCTCACCAACAGGTTCTGACCTGGGACATCACATACTGGAAACACTGACTTCCCCCAAGGGTTTTGAGCTTCAAAGTACTCTAGCTATACCCTCTGCAAGGCCTTTATTAGCCATTATATATTAGACTTCATATAGAAATTTGCTTTCTCCTACATGTAAACTACTTTTTAAAAGGACAAAGAGAACCTGCGGAAGCTCAGTGAATTTTTTCAGTCCTTACTGACTTCACGTCTTTTAGAAATTGTTCTTAAATCACAACAATTGAGAAAAAGAATAAACTTAGGTCAGTTCAGCCTAAATGTCATAAATCATACCATTCCTGAAAGTTTCACTTAGTGCTTAATAAAAATCCTTGACACTTTACTGGGAGGAGACAATCATTTACTAGCAACTCTTTCTTTCTTTCTTACCCAAATCCCTAATTGTAACTAGAGGAGAAGAGAGATTCTCTTTTTATCTCCTAAACCATAGAAGGATTTTCAAATCTTTGATAAGCTTAGTAATTTACTTTCTCCTCGTGTTTCAGCAACTTCTGAGATGACTACCCCACAGCATGTTCTAATAACCAGTACACACAAAGTGAAATTAATATATTCAACACACATGAAATAAGTTGTATTTCTTAAATCACAGATTACAGAGCTTTAGGGGCCCTCAGTGACAAAGTAGTCTCCTGTAGATTTTAATCCTTTCAGGCAACATTATGAAAGGTTAGACCCTTAGGCTAAACCCCCAGGTTAAAAGTCCATAATGGAGGACACCTCTTCCATTTTTCTCACCAGACACTCTAATTGACTCTATTCCTCTAGCAGATGTCTGCAAAATATTGTCAGTTCATGTTTTTTGCAATACAGTATAGTATACAAAAACATATTTTCAAAGTGGCCTTCTGAAATCAATAACATATGGCATTTATGTGTTACTCTTAATTCCCAGGACTTCAATTAATTTCTAATTACTGTGAAAGACTGTTTAATGAATTTTCTTCTCGATGACTGTGACTGCATTTTAAAATGAGACATTCATATTGTGTTTCTCTCATCATATAAGAACTATTTAACTCTTCAAATATTAAAGAACACATAGAAATGCATCCATCATAACGTCTTTTATCTCTAAAGAATTTTAGTATACATCAACAGCCTTCTCCAGCATAGCATGTCTTGATAACAATTAGCAAAAAGTAAAATTATCATGCTAAATAAACTTAGAATCAGCTTTATTTCATAAATCACAGAATTTAAGGGGCCTGAAGCATTAAATATTTCTCTACATTCTTAATCTCTTTGAGAATTTAATGAAAAGCAATAACACCAACAGATCTTTGGAAAAAGAAAATCCTGGTTTAAACCACCTCTTTTATTCTTCAGAAGGGGAAATTGAAATTCTGTAGGTTAAGACTTGGCCAAAGCCACAGAGCAAGTTCTAAGGCCCACAAGTGTGAACTAAAACCTAAGTACCCTGTCACTCGACCAGTAGTGTTTTTTTATCAGGAAGAAGAGCTGTTCTTTAGTGAGTTTGTACTTTAAGCCAGGAAATAGTCAAAGACATTTTATCCATATTAGCTCTAAACTTAAGAAACAGTAAAACCCTATAAAATAGCGATTCTTTTCCCATTTTACAAAAACGCTTGAGTTTGAGGAATTAATTTGCCCAAATTCTCATAGGCAATTCAACAACAGCCAAGACTTAAATCCCTGAATATCCAAACTCCAAAGCAAAAAAAAGAAAGAAAGAAAAAATATTACATTCAAAATAGTATCTCTCATTGGACATAGCTGATTTATCTGTGAGAAATGAACAAACCAATCAAAGCTTAAAAATGAGTAATGTTGAGTAGGTTCTAACCTTGAGCTATCTAGTAGTAAAGTCCCCAAATTTCCAACTACTGCACATCATACTTCCTTCTGATCCATAAGATGGTGAAGATGAAAATATAGCCTAGGTACTATATCTGGATGAATAATAAACTTCACAGAAAATTCTAAATTTCATTTCCTATACTCATGACCTTTTCTACCATACAAAGAGGAGTATGTGCTCCCCCTAACATTATGATAATAAATTCTACTCTTCTATCCAGCCATCATATCCACAGGGTCACCATCAGGAAAAACAGAACTGTAATCATCGACTTCATTTCCTGACTGTTGTGGGGGATTTTGGGCGGCTTTAGGAGCACAGATAGAACAACAAGAAGGTCACCGATGGGTCTCTCCCGACAGAAATAATGCCCATTGATAATTGGTTTGGTGTGGGCTTCACTCTGAATTTTAAAACCAGTGTAAAACAGTCAGTTGTTTATGTCTCCTTATTCCAAGAGGAAGATCAAAAGGAGGCTTATCTGGACTGGAGACAGTTTATTTCCATCTCGGAACAGAAGACAAAAGACAACTGTGTCTTTTCCTTTCCCCTTGAGTTCCTGTGCCTGTTCCTTCCACTCCCTTTCCTGATTGGCAGTAATATCCTGACCATTAATCTATGTATTTTAAGCATAAAAATCAATTTCTGGGACTTATCTCGTTCGTTTTCACAACAGGAACCCTGGAAATAGCCTCACGTTGCTATTGGAGGCAAAAGAGATTTCAAATAACCCTGTAGCCTCTCCTCTCTGACACCTAGTGTTACGAGGAACTGAAATACATCCGGGATAAGATCTAGATGCAGAGCTAGAGTCTGAGAAGAAGAATTTCATTCAGGGGAATATTATTGGCCCTTCTTATCATTAAAATTTTGAAAAGGCATCCAACATTGAAATGAATAAATTTCTTTATTGAGAAGCCACGCTAATCTAAAGACTATTTGTGCTGCTTTCCTCATTCAGTCAAAGCCTTAAAGATACATTTTTTTAATGACTTAGAAGTGGTCTCGTAAGAAAGATAAAGAAAGAAAAAATGGAAAACAAGTACAATGTGGCAGCACTATTAGACATGTTGTCACTGTGGCTTGGAGAGGGCAGATCTGTGACGACTTCCCTTATTTTCCAAAGCTTAATAGCCCTTAGAATGCAGAAAATGAAGAAAAAATGTAGATTTGTTATTTGTTAAAAAAAAAAAAAAAAAAAGAACACTCTAAATAGACTAAGTGAATGGTACCCAGTGTACATTTTCAGTCATAGAAGACCAAATTATTTGATTATGTCATGTAAAAATAAATTTAGTTTTTGTTTTAAATCATGGTTTAATGAAACGACAAATGTACGTTACGCTTCCTATTTGGAGTTACTTATGGCAAAAATTATCCATGGCAATGCCATTTGCAGGACCGTATGGATCAAATAAATACTGTTTTGTGGAACTCCTCCTAGAATTAAGTCGTTCAGCCAGTGGGACTTGTCATTAGAAATTCATTTTTGTTAACTGCCCGGTGACTTATCACATGGAAGGTCTGTGCTTGTCTCACGATCTGTACTATGATTTCCAGCACTCTCAATCAGGCCACAAATAGCCACAAATAGCAGCTTCAAGATCCAGTGGATAAAATACCCAACTTTCCCCACTGAGAAGCCATTCAGTTTTAATCCGTAATCCTCAGGGAAATGAGGGTAAGGACCTCAGCTAAATCCAAAAGGAGCTATGGTCCAGGTCACACACATAATATATGTAATTCTGTGTAATCAGAGTCGCTTACTAAAGAGCCCCCAAATCCCTAATATAAAGATTAAGTTCCCTTGCAATCTTTCAGAAAAAGTCTTGACCAATTAGACTTAAGAACATAGGAAATGTTAAGACAAAGGAAGACTTTGGCAAAGTCTATTTTAGTTAGCTTTTATACCTTTTACCCCCTTAACTCCTTTTGTAGCCATTTTCTGAATTATCTTCTTGCTGAGTATTTACCCTAGAAAGTACACAAATTCCTTCCACTAGAAAAGGCCTTTTGTTCATTTCCTCTGCTTGTGTAGTTCAGCTCACTCACAACCTTTTTCTTGTTCATTCAGAATTCAATCCATTTTCTGGGTTTTGTTTCCTTTGAAAGGAGATGAACTGGACAAAATTTCTCTAACTCCTCGTTCTTCATTTTCATCACGTGGAAGTGGGTCCATGGCTCAGGAAGCTCGCCTGCTTTTCTGCCAGCTCTGACAAATAAGGTATTTTCTCAAGGGCCACAAGGGCAGCAATTCCCAGTGGCCTCTGGACTCACCTGTCAGGCCTCACCTGGGTACCAGCATCTGCTCTTCTGTCTGGTAGCTGCATTTGGTATGAGCTGGGATATCTTTCAAGGATTTTAAATAGCCGAATACATTATCAGAGGTGTGTTTGAGAAAAGTCATCCACCAGTGTAGATAAGTTGGCTTATTTAATCAGTTTAAATAAGATGGCTTGAAGGGAAATTAGCCACAAGAATAGTTAATTGTTGATAGTCCTGTTGAAAAGTAACGATAGCTTGAATTAGGGTGGTATAGCCTACCACCATTGAGTTGTGAAGGCAATAATTATTTTTACTCTGATATTCTTCAAGTTCCAAAACTGTTCGGTTCCTCTGCTGGGGCCTTGTTTACCTTTTCTTGAACTTCTCTTCTAGGATGTTTCTCTTAAGTAGGAAAGCTGTTCCAATAGAAGTCATTACATATGTGTTTTATCAAAAGTCTGCATATCTAGGCAGCCACTCTATACAGCAGTGATTCCCAACCTTTCTGTTATAAATTCTTATTAAAGTCAAAAACTTCTGTAAACACCCACAGAATTGCATCTGCACTTTTATTCCCTGTTGATTGAAATATGGCAGAAAAAAAAGCTGCTATTAATTTAGCACATTTTAAAATTAATTTGTATTTTATTTATCACAAAAGCATCTACCTACTTTTTTTTGAAACAGCATCTTCCTCTGTTGCCCAACTAGAGTGCAATGGTGTGATCATAGCTCACTGTAGCCCTGAACTCCTGAGCTCAAATGATCCTGCCTCCTCAGCCTCCCAAGTGGGTGGGACTACAGGCACATACCACCAAGCCCAGCTAATTTTTGTATTTTTTTGTAGAGACAGGGTCTCGCTGTGTTACTCAGGCTGGTCTCAAACTCCTTGCCTCAAGCAATCCTCCAGCCTTGGCCTCCCAAAGTGCTGGGATTATAGGTGTGAGCCACCAGGCCTGGTCTCTACCTGTATTTTAATAAGAGTGTGCATATCTGAGTGAGATATTTTTGTCCCTTCCATCTACAAATGCAATGAATGTTGATTTATGGACCTTTTACAAGAAGCATGAGGCTCCTGCCATGGGTTTACATTCCACAGGTTAAGAAGCACTGTGGTGTTCTGTATGTTCTATGGCATCTCAGAAGGGATACCCACCAGGAAGCGTCCTCTCTAAGGGATGTGATACATTTCCATAAGGAACAGGTGCACATAAACCAGTCACCCTCACATCAGAAGAGACAGGGGCAGGAAAGGTGGATTAAAATAGGATCAGAATCGGGGCAGGGTGCTGATTCAGGGAAAATGCTGAAAGATCACTACCAACCTTTCACTCCATTCCAAACTGCTCTAAGAATCTTCAGCTTTATTGCTGTTGCAGTTGCTATGCTGGTGTTGTTAATAAATGTATTTATCTAGGGTTCAGTTCTGATCGGTGTTACAGGAAAGAGATTAAATTTAGGTTAGATATAGAATAATCTTTTATAGGCCCATCTTCCCTGCCCCAGCTCCCCAAACTCTTCCTGATCACCTCCTTCACATAGTAGTTTCACAAAAACGTTTAAGGGCATTGACAGTCATTACCTACCCCTCCATCCATCTCCCCAATAAAAGCCATTTCTTTTAACAGAGAGTTAGGATACATTAAGCTTTCTGTGGTTTCAAAACCAAATCATTCCAGAGGTTTAACCGATGCCAGGGAAGAGAGAGGAAAAGAGGAAGAAACAGAGAGAGATCCCCAGGCCCCTCACCACCAGGGGTGAGGCAAAATAAAGATGGGAACTCCCAGCCTTCTAGCTGCCAAATCCAGGAGGGCAGCACCCCTGAAAACCAAATGGAGATGATGAAAAACCTTTCAAGGTTTTAAATCAAGCTGGAACAGGTACTGGAATAGTCTCTGAGTCAAACAGCATTCAGTCCACTCATCAGAATCATTCTCTATGACTCAAAGGTTTATGGCGTCAAGTTAGCGCTACAAAGTCTGTGATCCCTCGCCACCCCCATTTTTTTTTTTTTTTTTTTTTTGCTAGGTTTCCACTTTGCCCCTCCACCCATCCTTTGCTTTCTTCTTTCTTGCCATTTGCCGTTCAGATTCACACACCAGTTGGAAGAACATTCCAAGGACTGTGCACCAACTAACCCACCTTGGGCTCCGGGGTGGAGGCAGACTTTACCAGGATGCTGTCTGGCGAGACAGTGGACATGTGTGGGCTCTCGTCCACAGGACCCGTGCCAGCTCACCCAGGAAAGTTGGGAAAGTTATCATGGGAGCGTAGGGAGGGGAAAGCCCGGTTCTGGGTTTATAATTGAGGTGATATACCTAGAAGTTGCACAATAATCAACAAAAGAGGGGAGTGTTGAATGAGCTGGTGCCCCAAGCAAGGGAGCGGGTTTGTAGGCTTCATGTTGGGGCACAGAGCCAGGAGAGCCAACTAAGTCCTTTCTCCACCCTTAGAAAGATCCGAAAGCAAGAATGTGCAGCTGTCTCCCAAGCCTTTGATAAAGGGCAGCCTGCTGGGGGCGTTCAGAGTGACCCAGTCCCGAGCCTCTGGGGTGACTACTACCACCGCCTAACAAGGGGAATTTCATGAAACGCACACTGTGCGTCCTCCCCATGTTTTAATTTCACTTAGGAGCTTCTGTAGGTCGGCAGAAACTGTGAACCCAGAGCTTTGGGGAGTGGATGCAGGAGAATTTTCTGCCTCAATCTCTTAACAGTTTCTTGGGCTCCTGCCACAGTACTGGTATTTGATTTAGAGGTCTAAGAGGGAAATCGGCCCCACGTGGGGAGATAACAAAACACTCTCCACCTTGGACTCATGGAGTGGAATTTGAATCTGAAGCCAAAACTCCTATCTCTGCCTGCTTTGCTAATTACATAAATTTCCTTGCTAGATTCTGCAGCTGTTTATATACGAATACAGCTCTGGTTCCCAGAGAGGTACCTCTCAACAAAGGGGTGCAGGGCACTCATGCCCGGTCTGGAACTCAGATTCAAGTGTTAGTTCTATTTCTGTTGGGTATGCCAGGGGACCCTGGATTTATTTCACTCTTTCATGAAATGAAGCTAAACAACTGCCTTATGATGCAGAGGTGTTAAAGAAAAATGAGAGAGGTGGGGTGTGGGTTGTGTGTGTTGGTTGTGAACGTTAACTCTAGCAATAAAGATTACTGAGAAACTATTGAGAGGGCATTGGAACAAAAGCAGGGCTAAATCTGTAGGAAAGTATACGCCCTTTTTAAAAAGTGTTCCAGATTTCACTATGGGAAAGATCACCAAGCTTCCCAGATATCCCCACAAGATACTGTTTGACCTGGGGAAAAAGAACCAGATATTATGGGATGCATTTCCCCTTTTCTTATCTGCCTCAGAACCTCACTACCCTTGTCTGACAACAACTTTCATCTTTGTTTTCATAAGGAATAGCAAAGTTAGGGTAGAGGTACAATTGAACAACCATGAATTTTCCCCAAATACACAAATTATTTCAGCACAATTGTTTCTAAATTAAAATGGAACCTGGTTATTCCATGAAGAGCAAACATATGGTCAAATATTGTTTCTTTTGTTTATTACACAGAAAGATGAACAAGTTTTACTAAATGTGGCTCCCTTAAATAAGTGCTGTACTTCACAAAAGTTAGACTCACAATTAACCCTTTTGGATGATTTGGTGGAATTGGGCAGTGACCCCAGGGACACACTATAGTTAAAAATATGAAGGACTTTTTTATGTGACACACAGATGAACCAATAAAAATGTGACCTCTTGGCATGTATAAAAAAAGATATCTTGGGTTTCTCTCAGTGAAATATTTGAAGGCTTTAAAATTTTAAACAAAGCCCAGCTGGTTTGTATGCACAAGTTCCAAACCCTGAAATATTCCCATGATATCTAGTTTCAAAGAATTCTACTACTGTAAACTAGTGAGTAAACTAAACAAGAGAAGTTTTCTGTTTTAAAATGTACTTTGGTTTTGCTGTGAAGTATTTTGTCTGATAAATAAAAATCCAGAGGAAAAATGTAAATTGGTGGAAAAGGAAAAGGAATGTAATTACGATTCCAAAGGTAATAAAAATTTAAAAAACTAAGTTCCCATTCAGAGTGTCCAGAGAATCTCCAAGGATTTGCATTTAGATAGAATTTAAATATAGCCACATTGGTAGCATTTAAATTCTAGAGTTCACGGTGGCATTTTTGAAGACCTTCCCCTTTAGACCACTGCCCCTGGCAGCATATTTATTATTTTTGTGAGACGACAACAGACTATATGACACTTCTTCACTCAATCTGCTCAGAATTAAGCTCAGTTAGCTTATGATTTGGAAGCCAGTAAATAACTACATGGTAATTACCAATTCTTTCTTATTTTTCAAATGCTAAATTACCTTTAGTCACTGCCCTCTCCTTTTTTCTTTTCTTTTTTCTTTTTCTTTTCTTTTTTTTTTCTTTTTTTTTTTTTTTTTTTTTTTTTTTTTTTTTTTTTTTTTTTTTTTTTTTTTTTTTTTTTTTTTTTTTTGTTATTACTCTGCTTATTCCTATTATTCCCTTCGGAGCTAAATATTAGCAGGCCCTCTCTTGCAAAAACACATGTTCTTCTTTGCGGAGAATTTTCTTCTCTTCCCAAACCCCATCAAGGCTCAATTTCACTTTCTTGCACTTTCTCTAACCCTGCCTCTAACCCTGAGCAGCATGTAAGATTTTTCCTTTTTACCGTCAAAGATTCTTTGACTTCTTCATGTCACAGAGTGTTCCAGACTTGACCATTTGTACCAAAAAGGGGAAAAGACAGCTTCACTGGGTAACTGGTTTTGATTTGTAAGTTAATGTGTGGAAAAGTAGGCATCCTGCCTCTTATGACTTAGGTAATTAAGTTTGCAAGGTCAGCACGACATGCATGACGAGTTACAAAGAGCTCCCGGTAAATCAGTCTCAAGGTTCTGCGTGAACACCATCCACACAATTGTTTACACTTCCTGTCTAGGAATCAAATTCCAATCACTGAAGTTAATCCTGGAATTTTGCTTTAACCCTCATACCTGAAAAAAAAAAAAGATTATTCTTTCACAAAAGCAATAGATTCTTTCTATCCTAAACATATTCTCAGAAAATATACATTGACTTCAGCAAGGTTTCCGCTTTAAAAGGGGCAGAGCATCAAGTTGCCCCCGGGTAGATCTAACAGTTATTAGGCGCTGGCTGGATCCTATCTGGAGATGTTCCGAGCAAACTTTTCGCCTAAGATCTCTGACTTTCGAGTTGCAAACATTCTCTTTAGCCAGATCAGATAGAAAGAGGCATGGACTTTGCATAACCTTTCATTCTAGAGTTTATAAATGTGGGAACCCACCCTTTCCTTCTCCTAACCAGCAACTATGATTAAGCCCTGGAAGGAAGGGATGGGAAGTGTGTGAATACACAGCCCCCCAATGACTCAAGAGTCACAATTTCCGAGAGAAAATATTTGATGGGTCTCTCTAGGCTTTGGTGGGAAGGAAGAGAAGAGTTTTCCTCAGGGCGTCTTACGTGGCAGAACAATGTAAGGCAAAGTTAAAGCTAATATATAAAAAGCATCTGGCGCACCCAGCACACTCTAACCTTGTAACCTTGTAATCATTTGGCACAGTGGGAAGAAATTCAGAACAAAACAAAACTATGTACTCAATATCCTTCGTGTGACTCTAACTTGGATCCTTTGGGATGGCATTTTGGCTGTCATATAGATGGTAGGAAGTTGCTCTAGGACACAGCTTGGGGTAAAGGTAGGGACATTTGGTTAACGGTAAGCTTAATAAAGCATTAATCAAGCTAACTTTCCAATAGAAAAGAACAGTACTGTATTTCGAAGATTGTTAATTTTGAATACTGTAGTCATGTCTTTGCTAGGTTGCTGGATTGATGCTCTTTGCTGATTAAGCAAAGCAACAAGAAAATCAATGGTCACATTTATCTCCAATTTTAAAAGTCAGAAAACAAAAGATGCTATATTCAGAGTAAATCTAAAAAGCATGATACTTTTAAAAACATCTAAAAAATCAAGACTCAGAATGAGAAATGAAATAGGACTAGTCTCCAGTTCATCTATTTTAAAATATTTCACTTTTATTAAAAAAAAAAAAAAAAGCTAGTTAGAAGGTTTCTCATCTCATTTTATAGGCTTTGGCTCATAGTGAATATATTCAGTTAAAGTTACTACTGACCTGCAGCTTTGGGCTGTTTTACTACTCATATGAACTATTAAATGAGATCTTTATTGTGTTTTCATCAGTAAGTGTTATTTACCAGGAGACCTCAGATTTGGGGGTAATTCTAAAATAGCAAGATTTTTAACAAAGTTATGATGAGAGCTCTCAAATTACAAATTAGTATATCAAACAGTGTTATCTTAAAATATATGGAAACTTATAAAACAACTATTAGAATATTTAAGTTTTATTAAACTAAAATCATGTATCTTAATATTTCGTTAGTGAACTTCCATTGAAAATATGTTTTGGTAAATATGCTTTTTTTAAATAAAATGTAGATTTAAATTAGCCTTTTAGCCTAAAAATGTTATAAACTAGGATTATAAACTATATTATAATTGTAATATTTAAGATCCAAAACTAAAAATATTGATGTCCAGCCATATAGTCTCCTTTTCTTTTTGTTTCTTTTTTGGTGGAGGTGGTTTTGTCATGTGCTCACTATGTAAAACCTACAGGCCCCAAAATATTACTGAAGGAGGGTTGTAGCAGTGCGAAACCACATACAATATAAATGTCCATCAATAGAAGACTAGTTAAATAATTAGGGGATAGCCATATAACAGAATTCTATGCAAACTTTAAAAGAAATTGGATACATTTATACAGTGATTTAGACATACAATTTTTTTAAAAAAAAAGCAAGTTGTAGAACAGTTTGTACAGAAATGACTGAAGAAAAAAGGTGTTTGTATACATATATATACATACAGAGAATACATAGAATATACTAGTAATGCATAGAAAATGATGTGAATAATCACACTAACTCCCTCAATAGATAGAAGGATTTCACTTTTGAGTTCATTCAGTTTTACATTTGGTTTTTTAAATTTGAGTTTATTACATTTATAAGTTTTCTAATTTGCAAAAAATAGTGACTGACACAATAGGTTTCCCTTATCTACATATTGAAATATTAATAGTGCTTATTTCTAAGTGAAAAATGGAGTGGTTTTTCTAGTTTTTCTTCTTCTTTGATGATCCAAGTATCTATTTTTTTCTACACTAAATATGTGTGACTATGCAATAAAGAATGAATTTAAAATTTTTAAAGCAGAGAACAGAGCATTTGTAGGAGAGGGAAAATGTACAGAGGCAAAATGGAAGAAATACACCTTAAAGTGTGTAAAGTCTTCTTTGTGTTTTCCTGCTTTTTATGTTTTTGAGTCCACTTTCTCCAAACATCTGCCCACAGATCTTTGCCCATGTTTTATAAGAATTTAGAGTCTCCTCTCAATAATTCATCTTCTGCAGGTATTTCATAATCATATGGTTTCAATTCCAGTAAGTCCTAGTTGTCACCTCCCAACTACCCTGCTTCATCTGTAGACATCTCTTACTCAAGACACTTGAGTGAGGACCTCAACTACAACCTGTCCCTAATAGAATGTAGCAAGTTGTTATATTTCTTTAAAACAATTAAGCTTCAATACTATTTAAAAAGGTTGGTGCATTTTTAAGGCTGGTATTCTCTCCAGGAAAACGTGTTCTCTGTTGAAATATTTTTCTGGACGTGAAGGCTGAGTTTGTAGAAAGCGTCTTGAGAAATCAGACCCTTCAGTCAGATTTTATGCTTGAACCCTTTATCTGAGTTTTCATTTCATGCACATTAAACTGTTGCTGAAAAGTATGGGTCCTTTAAAGTTCAGGGGGAAAGTGTTTATAAAGATCTAAGACTGAGTTAAAGACAAAGCTATAGCCAGGGGCCTGGTTTCCTGTGAAGGAAGGAGTCCCCCACTAATCTGTCATGCTTCTGTCTAAGAGGATATTAAAGCCATCCCAGGCTCCTGTGTTTACAGCCAGTCATGTGTCGCACAATCTGTGTCTGTACCAGCAAGTCACATGATCAGGGTCACAAACCATGACTTGTCCATAGCTCCTTGTTAACGGCAACAGAGTGAGTAATTAGAGTATTGGCGACAAAGAAAAAAAGAGAGACAATGAAACCCTTATTATTAGTCACCATCCTCCCAATCACTGCCTAATGTAATTAGAAGAAAAAAAATACACTTTTAAAGGAATAATGGCGCCTGCTGGGCAAACCATTGCGATTCTTATTCTCTGACAGTTCTCTGGTTATAACCCCTTGTTTGCATTAAAGGTAAGATGAACTTTAAAAGAAAACATTCTTTAAACTTTCTTCTAGTAGAAAAAATGTTGTCAGAAATAGATGTAATATGAGAAGCTATAGAACATCCCCAGACCCAGCCCATAGTTCTGTCTTTCCTCCCCTTTCTCTTTTGAGGGGCCTAAGAGGGCTGGGGGAGTATATATTCACACACACACATACATACATACTTGCGCACATCCCAGACACTCAGGTGGTGTTGGTTTTATGGGCAATACAACACCCTTCAGAGACAAATGGCTGATTTAATACTGGCCCGGAGCTGACAGGTCTGGGGAAATGCCTATTATATCCTTAGGAAGAGTTCTTTAAACACGTATGTGGTTACCAGCAGAATGAAGTCTCAGTTTTGGATTTTGAGAGTAATTCACTTAAGCAAGTCTTCCCAAACCAAGTGCAAACAAGAGGCCCATCATGCCCCAGGGACTGTTAATGGAGCCTTTTGTCTCACAATCACCTGTTTTATTCCAGCCCTAGACAGCCGAGACTGAAGTTTGTTTATATCCCATTCCTTCCTATGTACGGACGTTCTTTCAACTAGTGGTAAGAATGGCCAAGTATGTAGGATCTCTTTGCCTTTTTGAAAATGGAGGAAAAGTAATCAACTGTAAAAGAGGGCTTGAGAAATAGTAATGCTGTTCATACTTGGCCAGGAAGAGTGAAGGTGCAGATGGGCCCATGAAGAGCCAGGAGGAAGGACCCCGATGGGATTGCGTAGACTGAGGTGAGGAGTAGGAGAAGAGAGGACAAATATTATGTTTTCGTGACCTGACAAAGACCAGGGCACTGCCTCAATATAGGGCTAGGGAGCAAGAAGAGACATTGAGTCAGATAGTTTGTCCCTAAGAGAGAAAGAGACTGTTTCAGAGCAAGTTCTGGGAGTAGGAAATGAGGGGATTATTAATGCTCCAAATATAATGAGGCAGGAGAGTTGCTGTTTTAAAATCTTGAGAAAATTAAAGGAAAAGAACAGGGCTCAGGGGTTTGAGACCAGCCTGGGCAACACAGTGAGACCCCTATTTCTGAAAAAAAAATTTTTTTTTAATAAAATAAACATGAATAAACTTAAAAAAATCAGGGCTAATATATGAGCAAGAAGCTAGGAAAAAGAACTTAATTCTGGGGTGGTATTTGAATTAGGAAGTGCAAACAAAAGAGGTTTGAAAATGTACTTGAGTTAAGCTTTGTGAGGATAATAGAATTGAGATCGTGCCTCTGTACTTTGATTCTGAGAGATTTTTAATTAGTATCGTAAAAATATTATCACCCCATTACTGGCCAACTTGGCGTCTGCTGTCAAGGAAATGCCTGGAAGAATGAAAAGTGAGAGCATAGAGCCTAAAAGCTCCAGGTTAGGCCTTTAGAAAAAAAACTCTTAAGCTTGCAAATGTTACCGAGGAAGAAATACCAGCATGTCTGTGCTCCATTTGTGCAACACACACACACACACACACACACACACACACACACACACTCATGATTTATTAATAGTTGTTGAAGTTCTCCCTATAGGCCCTGCTTAGTTGTTAGTGGCCTAGAAACCAAAATTGCACGTGCCGTACCCCGAGACCCTACTTTCTCACTCAGAGTATGCTGGTAAGCACTATTCCAGCCTTAGCCACAGTTGCAGCAGACTTTCTCCACCACACACTTAATTTTCAAGTAAGGGCTCCTGCCTCTCCATCACTGCAGAATATGCAGATTAGCATTGTCACCATCGGTCACAAGATCTGAAAATCCGTATGAAAGAACTTCCTTTTCCGATTTTAAGATTTCAGACTGGTGAGAGAAGAAATAAAAGCTGCCAGGATAGAGCAATTTGGGTCCCAGAGCTGTTAGTACAGAGAAGCACTGAATTCATTTTGAAAAGGGGAAAAAGAAATCCACACATACTAATTTAGGGAAGTTGGCCGATGCTTCCTTTATCATTCTTCAGTTTTCTCCTAGAGATGTATTTAGGTCAGAGTTTTGGGTTAGATTCCCTCACTCCCCCAGGAGACTGGCAGTATTATTTAAAAACTCAGTTCTGAGAAAAAATCCAAAGGATTCAACTGATATGTTCAGTTTCTAGGATAGCCTAGTGAAGGAAAAAGAATTTTTTTTTCTTTTTTTACTGATGTGTGGTTCCTAGATACAGGTATGCAAACCACCATACCAGGCAAATGAAGAGAAACATATATAAATTGTGAGCTGATTGATTCATTTTCAACACATTTGGAGGATGCTGATAGAAGCTTTTGTCTTCATCTTGCCTAAATTAGGATTGATGGTCCCAGAGAGATTTGAAATTTATACTATGTTAATCAGCATTCCTTCATTCTTTCTAAATTCCATGCAGATTTCAAATCATTATTTAGGAGCAAAGCTATATGAAGGCCCAGTCAAGTCAAAACTAACCAGGAATGTCCTTTGGCTTCTAGATTAAGTTTCCTGGTTAGCTTTTCCCTGTGGCTCTCTGTGCTGAAGAATATTATCAACCTTTCTATAACCCAATCTTGACCTTATCCTCCCAACTTGAAACAGTCTAATAGCACAAGCAACAGGAATAATGTCAACTTTTTTTAAAACACAGAACTGAAATAAATATGGAAGGCCCATGTCTTAGATGCCATGTGATGAAAATAGAGTTGATATGAACATTGGAAAGTGGATGCTCCTTTACAGAATCAAATTACTATGACTACTGTCATTATTAATAATATTATTTGGCTTTGATAATGCAAAAAGGAGGAAACAGGACATATTTGGGGATTAATTTTAATAACTTATAAACTTAGATATTTAAAAGTTAATGGTTATTATTTTCGGTATCACTAGTTCACTAGGTCTGGAACTTTCCAATAGCAGCATAACAGATTATAACTATTATAGTATTGATTAAAAGAGAAACAGTCTTTTAAGACATAAGTAAAACAGCATAATTTAGCTACAACTGTGTATTTTACAGTGTATATTAAGATCCTGTGACATAAAAGTTATGAGGCACAATAATACAACACCTTTTAATCCATCACCCAACTGAAGAACTAGAATATTTCTCTTTCCTGTCAAAGCTACCCATGTGCTCTTCCCCACCTGGTATCCCTGCATTGCCCCAGAGGAAATCACCATCCTGAATTCTGAATTTATCATTCCCATCATATTTTATTAATTTTTTATTATGTAAGTACTTTCTTTTTAATTTTGATATTTCACTCAACATTCTTTCAAAGATTTATTCATGTTATTATGAACCTGTAGCTATGGCTCATTTATTTTCATTGCTGTGTAGTATTTTCACTGTGTAAATATACCATTTTTAAAGACCTTTTTTCTAGTTGATGGACATTTGGGTTATTTCCAGTTTTTCCTATTATAATGCTGCTGCAGACAGCATTGAGTTTTTTGAATGCACATATGCGAGAGTTTCTCTAGAGTACATCCCTTAGAGCAGAATTCCTGGGTCATAACATAGTCAGTGTTCAGCTAAAACGAATATAAACTTGTTTTCCTAAGAGATTGTACCAACATACCTTTCTGCCAGAAATATATGAGATCCCATCATTGAGAACTTGGCATTTTAAATTGTAAATCTAGTATATGTAAAATAGCTGATAATTATGCTCTCAATTTGCATTTTTCTGATTACTGATGAGTTTTGACCATTTTGCCATACGTTTATTCACCATTTGTTTTCCATGCCTGCTCATACATTTTGTTGAATTTTATTAATTTCTGTCTTTTCCTTATTAATTCTTTCATTTTGCTTTCTTTGTTTATTCTTATGTGCTTTTTCTAAACTGGGTGCTTAATTAATTTGCCTTTGTTATTTGCTAATCCACTATATTTCACAAGTTTGAATAGGTAGTACTTTCATTATTCTTCAGTATTTTAAATTGTTCAGTATGATTTCTTCTCAAATCATGCGATATTTAGTAGTTTTTCAAATCATAAATAAAAGTATTTGTCATTTATAAATACTTTTTTTTGGTTTTGGTTTCTAATTTAATTTGGTCAGATAATTTGGCTATTCTGGTTATCTATTTCCGCATAACAAACCACCTCAAGACAGTGGCTTAAAACAGTAGCAATCAGTTATTTTGCTTATGGATCTGAGAGTTGACTGGACATGGCTCGGCAGTTTTCTCTTTAAGGTCTGCATTAGTTGGTTCTTCATAGAAACAGAGCCAATAGGATAGGTAGGTAGGTAGACAGAGGGAATTTATTATGGGAATTGGCTCACACAATTATGAAGATTGAGAAGTCTCATGAGACACCATCTACAAACTAGAGAACCAAGGAAGCTAGTACCATGGCTCAGTTCAAGTCCAAAGACTCCAGAACGACGGGAGTTGATGGTGGGAAATCTCAGTCTGAGGGTGAAGGCTAGATATCCCCCGAGGGGGACGCTGGTGCAAGTCTTGGAGTGCAAAGGCTAGACCACCAGGAGTTTTAATGTCCGAGGGCAGGAGAAGATCAGTGTCTCAGCTCCAGAATAGAGAACAGATTTGCCTTCCTCTGCCTTTTGTTCTATCTGGGCTCCCAAATGATTGGATAGTACCCACCCAAATTGGCTGAGAGCAGATCTTTCTTACTTAGTCCACTAATTCAAATGTCATTCTCTTCCAGAAGCACCCTCACAGACCTCCCCAGAATTGATGCTTTGCCAGCTATCTGGTCATCTCTTAACCTGGTCAAGTTAACAACTAAAATTAACAACTAGGCAGTTGCAGTCAGATGGTAGCTGGAGTTAGGGTCTCTTAAAGGCTTCTCCAGCCTGGTCTGGGAAAACTCAAACAGCTCTGGGCTGAAACAGCAGGAGCTCCTCTGGCATCTTTCCCTCTGTGGGCTTTCCATTTGGTCTTTCAACATCAGGGCCTCAGGAAACCAAACTTCTTACATGGTAGCCAGAGATTCCAAAGTGATTGTTTCAAGAAAAACTTGCTGAACCTACCTGACCTCTTCTAACCTACCTTGGAAGTAAAGCAAAATCACTTGTGTCACATTCTGTTCATTGAATGTCAGAAAGGACCACCTGGGTACAGGGGCAGAAGGGGGGACATTGATGCCACCTTTCGATGAGAGGATTGCCAAAGATTTTGTGGCCATGTTTCAGAATCACCGCAGTGGTTGATATGATACCACCTATTTGAAATTTGTTGAGATTTGCTTTATGGATAGGTATATGATAAGTGCCTTTGTTTTGTTTTGTTTGTTCTTCATATGGCAGTGTTGAGAATGTATATCTCCTAATTGATGGGTATAGGTACGTGTACATGATCTTTAAACCTTTTCTATTGGATTTTTATCTACTCAACCTATCCAACATTGAGAGAAGTCTGTTGAAATCTCCCAACAATGTATTTGTTAATTTCTCCCTCTAATTCTACCAATTTTTGCTTTGTAAATTTTGAGGCTATTTTGTTAGGGACACACATGTTCAAAATAGTTTTATTTTCCTTATTAAATGAACTTTAGTGTTGTGTTGTAACCCTCTTCACCACTTATAGCCCTTTTTAAATCAAACCCTTTTATTTCTGATATCTCTGTAGCTATCCTAATTTTTCTTTCCTAAGCATTTGCGTGGTATATTTTTTTCTGTCCTTTTGTGTTCAACTTTTCCATATCATAATGTTTTTGATGTAGCTCTAGTTAACAATATACAGCTATATTTATATTTTTATTTTTGTTGGAGATTCAGATATCTTGAAAACTCAATTATGAAATTTAGTGAGGCTGGGCACAATGGCTCATGCCTATAATCCCGATACTTTGGGAGGCTGAGGTGGGAAGATTGCTTGAGCCCAGGAGCTTGAGACCAGCCTGGGCAACATAGGGATACCCTGTCTCTACAAAAATCTTTTAAAAAATTAGCAAGATACAGTGGCATGCACCTACAGTCCCAGCTACTGGGGAGGCTAAGGCAGAAGGATCTCTTGAGCCCAGGAGTTCAAGGCTACAGTGAGCTATGATTGCACCACTGCACTCCAACCTGGGCAACAGAGGGAGAATTTGTCTCAAAAACCAACCAACCAACAAACAAAAACCAACGAAGACAAAAAAACTAACAAACAAAAATTGAGTGGGCTTTTCCAATCTTCTGTTTTCTTTTTGCTACTTATATGTTTGTTTTGTTGGCCCACCAAAAAGATGCCAGCCACTAGTAGGGAAATAGTTGTTTGTTCAGCAACAGAATATCTGTGTAAGAGATACCAGATCTCGTCCTTTCTCTACTGATAAAGCCTCAAATGTCAGTCTTTCACAATTCATGAGTCTTGTTGCCAGGTCTGCTCTTAAAAAATGTATAATGTGTTGTCTTGCAGTTCCCCAAAATTCAGCTTAATTCAACTGAATCAATAAGAGATAGCTGACTTAGTTACACATAAAAAGCCAATCTTGAAGATATACTGCAGCTCCCTTCTCCTGTTGACTATTAAAGTGAGTTAATGATCTGGAGCTGTGTAGGGGTTTCCAGCAATAACACTATAATGGCCAACATGCTGTAGTTAGCAGCTAAGAAAGAGAACTGTTTATTATTTTTCAGGAATTGCCCAAACCCACCCTACCATATCTTTATTTTAAGGTCCACCAAAAAGAAGGTGCAACATATAGTTCAAATGAACACAAAACATCTCCTTAGTGGAAACAAACTCATGAGTGATCCCACTCAGATTTTCAAAATTCTGGTGGATAATTTTATTTGCACAGATGCTTTAGAATCATGTGGATATTGATTTTAAAAGCCAGAGTTTAGGGGCAACCACATACATGACTCTTTGAATCAAGGTGGTAGAAAGAAAATATGTTTTATTTTAGTGACAAGGTAAAAAGCTAAAAATGGCCATCTCAGCATTATATTTAGTTCTTGAAAAATGTATAGGTCTTCCAAGATGTTAGTAGATATATACGTGCACACACACACATTGCACTTATGGAAAATTTGAAAGTCAAAAAGTTTCTCAAAAACTCAGTGCTGCTGGATCCCTAACATATCCTGATCTTCCTAGCTTTTTAGCAGCAGGTCTTTATGGAGGCCTCACTCTAGGCAAGACATCTATACGTGATACTAGGGGAGGTAGAAAAACACAAATGAAGACAGCTAGAATATTTTTTGGATACATGATGAAAAATATAACTAAAAATAAAAAAAATCCCATGCATCAAATGACTTAGTTTTGTAAATTGAATGTGTGCCTTAAGCATTGCTGGTTTCAAACCATATAGGGAAAACTAACTTAAGCAAATGCCTAGTTAATAATTGAAAAGAGTAAATAAGTAAGACCTTTAGATTTTATTTGAAGCTTTTAAATTTTTTAATATCATAAGTTAATAAGCATAAAAGGCACATGACAAACTAGTAAAAATATTTTTATAATAAATGATAAATGATTAATAGCCCTAATATATACATAAAACTCATATATCAGCAGGCAAAGATAAAATGCTTCATCCAAAAAAAGCTATAGGACTAAATAAATAATTTAAAAAATACATATAACTTGTTAAAAAAAAACATTAAAATATTTAACCAGTATAAGCCAGACACAAAAGGGCAAACATATGCTTCTACTTATGTTAGGTACCTAGATTAGTCAAATTCTTAGGGACAGAAAGTGGAATAGTGGTTCCCAGAGGCTGGGGAAAGAGGAGAATGTATATTTAAAAGTGGTTAGAATGGTAAATTTTATGTTATGAGCTTCAGTTTGGGGTGATGAAAAGTTCTGGAGATGGATGGTAGTGATGGTTGCACAAGAATGCGAATGTTCTTAATGCCACTAAACGGAACACTTAAAATGGTTACAGTGGTAAATTTTATGTTATGTACATTTTGTCATGCCACTTAAATTGGAGCCTAGTTGCTTTTGTGAAGCCAAGAATGATCGCAGTTTTTCTACTTTTTACTTGCTTGTTGTTTTGTGTAGTCAGGAGCCACAGGAGAGAATCAGAGCAGTCCTTGGCAAAGATCAAATGGACGTTGGGGATGACAGGAGCGCGCACTTGGTACCAGCACTCCTGGGTCCATGTCTTCTCTGCCATTTTTGGCAGGGAGCCCTTGAGCTAATCAAACACCTGAGCCTTTAAATGAAATAGCCATTAAAAGGGAATTCTACTGTCAAGTATTGTAACTATCTTAGGAATGATGCCCATTGATTTGTGAAGTCAGGATGGAGACTGCAGTGTGTTCCCACCCTCCACTGAACTCCATTCCAGAATTGTACCTGTTCCTGCTTCCTGCCTAAGAGCTGTCCCGCCAATGTTCGGCTCATGACAAGCAGCCTCTTCATGTTCAGTTTGGTCTCACTGAACGCACTGCCTTTTCTAGGGTTCAGTAAATATTTATTTAATGACAAAAGTACTATGCTAGGCTGGTTCATAGTTGGGGTGTAAATGATTATCCAAAAATTAGACATATCACCTGTACACAGGAATAACAGACTTTCCCCCCACCCCTCATTAAAAATACCACTGGGAGACTAAATTAACCTTCCTCATATTTTGAACTTGGATGGTTCAAAAGTTGTAGTCAACAAAGATCTGACCGAACAAGAGAACGCTAGTTAAAACGAAAAAGAAATGAATTTACTTCATTGCCTAATAAGCCCTTTTTCTCTTCCCCTCTTTCTCCATCCTCTACCACAGCATTTGGGTTTTTAAAAAATTCTGAAAAAGCTAAATACCAGTTAGGGTAGAGAGTGGGGGAAGAGCCCAGACTGGGGTCACTGAAGCTTACAAATTAATGAAGGTTTTAAGAACAGCCATTCAATTTCAAATTTAATTACTTTCCTTAATTGAATACCGTTTAGAATCATTTTCAAAACTTTCTATTCTTTGTCATATTTCCTTTGAACATTACAAATAAAAATTATTTTCCCCAGTAATTTCACAATGCTCCATTGAGTACAAATTCTATTACAACATTTTCCAAGTGCAGAGGAGTCTTTTAGTTCCTAAGGGAGAGAAATAAATTTCCAAAGAGGTTGCTTGGCTCATATCACTAGAGCAGAGGTTTAAACCGGTTGCCCCAGGGCTAAAATGAAGCCTAATGTTGAAATTACTTGGAATGGATTTGTTTTTGTTTGCTTTTTTTTTTCAATTAGGTGCCAGCATGCAAAAATTGGGAGATTTGATATTAAAAAGAGAAAAAAAGAAACAATAAGGAGTCTGGAAAAATCTTGCTCTGTTATATTGGGGTTGCTCTGTTAACACATGTCAACAAGTGAGCCCAACTGGTGGCTGTCCTCTTACAGGGGTCCTGGACTCCCCAGTTCTCACCATCCCACTGCAGCTTGCTTTCTCACCAGCATCACCTGCTTGAATGCTTGTTAACAATTGAGAAGTTCTTAACACAGTATCGTGGGAAAAAATGCAAGAGACTGTCCTTGGACATATCAATAATATCTAATATCAATTATTAAAATAGAGTAGGAACCAAAGAGAGTAGCCCTTTTAGTTACTCCACCTTCTGCCACGTAGTTTAGGAGTTAGCTCCATGATTTTTCTTTCCTTTATACCACAGTTGAATTGGAAAACATCCAAATATAGTGAGCATGGACACGAATAGCCTCCAAGAAGCTGGTAACCAAGCTGAGGAAAGAACATGGCAGGAAATAAACAGCACAGGTTCTCGTGCCTGATCTTTTTTTAATTTTTATTAATCTGCCACTGATAATAAATAAGTAACAACAGCAACATCTGATGTAGTTTGTGATGGTTTTTCATTCTGATATATTGAAGGGGTTTCAGAGGACCACAGACTACTGGCAGAAAAATGGGCTATGCTGCAGAAAAATGGGCTATGTTGCAGGAGTAATTCCTGCCTCTTAGAGCCCGGTGGTGTTTCAATACTGAAATCTCAATGCCAATCAGCGAACAAACCCAGTCTGACGTCATCTGCCAGACAAATGAAACCTTGGCCGGTGAGTTGAAGGTTAAATGAAGAGGAGGGACTCTGAGCTGGCCCAAGGACCCTCTTTCAGCTGGTAAAGCACCACTGTTTGTTGACACTAAATGACTTTTTCACTCTTTCCTTCCCCCAGCTTGTAAGGGTTCCTCACATTCACAAAGGTTAAAGTCAGGTCTTGTTTTATTTTAATCCTGTTTTTGAATGATTATTTAAATAGCAATTTCATGATCTAGTTTGATGTGCTTATTTAATAGTATATAATAATAATGCCTAACATTATCGAGTGCTTATTATGTGCTAAGCACTTATGTGTGTCATTTCATTCAAACTTCATAAAATCCCATAAAGTATGCACTATTATAATACAACCTCCTTTTTTAAATGAAGAAAGTGAAGTTTTGAGAGACTATATAACATATTCCTCATAAAGCTGGTAAGCGGCTGCTCCAAAAGTCATGTTTTCAACCACTATCTGTAAGTGTAATAGCCTTCAAAATGTAGCATGTCCATTTCTAACAGGAGTAAGCATTAAAACTATTAAAATTGGGGCTTGGCCCTGGTCATAGGCTATGTCAACAGACCAAAGAGTGGAAGAAAATAAGATTCAGTGAAGGCCAAATGCAAACCAATGCATCACCAAGAAAAATGATTTGGGAGTTATTATTAATGTTATTAGATGATAAACCACATAACGCAACCTCCAGAGCGATGTAATGAAATTAGAGAAGACTCAGAGAATATTTCTCCATATTCAAGGAGAAAGCAATGGAGCTAGAACGAGAAGGGAAGAAAGGATTAACATGTTTTACTCTGGAAAGATGACTGCTGAGTGGGGATGGGTATATTAGGTATGCACAGACTCCTAGAAACCTAATTAAATAAAAATATAACTTTACCCAGCAAATAATAAACATTAAGAATAGATTCCGAGAATCGGTGTATGTCAGGAGAGATGCTTAACGTATCTGTATTTTTAAGGTTTAAAATTTAACAAATAAGAGAAATTAGGGGTTTTGGAGGTGTACCCCTATTTTTTAAGTTTGAGGTTTACACTGCGGCCTGAGTGATCTTTTCGAAATGCCAGTCGGATCATGGGATGCTTTCATTTATTAAATGCCTTGTCACTGTCTATGTCCGTTAAGGATAAAGGGAACTGAAAGTTCTTACCCATACTTTCCAGGCTTCCCCTTGAATCACGCTCTCCCTTGCTGGCAACTGTGGGCGTTTGGACAGTTCCTCCAGCTCCCACACTTGGGAGAAGGCAGCTGCATCTGAGTGAGCCAAGTCAGGTCCCCACTTCCTGGACTTTCACAGCATTTCTTTTTCATTTTCATACACCCTTGTTGCTTCCCCCAACAGACTGCAAACTCTGAGTGGGCAGAGGCCAGACCTACCTTTGCTTACCTTTGTGCCCCCAGCTGTTCTAAGCAGGTCAAAGGCCTGGAAATAGCAGTTGAATGGAGAAACACCATGCTCTTCAGAGCTGAATCTTGGTTTGGGTAAATTAAGAGGCCAGTGGTGGAGTTAACATTTTTCTTTTGTTTTATCAAAATTTATGGGAGTGGGGGTGGGGAGAAGAGTCTCGTATATGTACCATGATATGGCTATGAAATGATTACATTTTAAACTATAATTAAGAGAGACTAAATTCTCCCATTTGAATTTACCCCATTTAAAGACAAACTGTGCTCCTCTTCAGCTCCTCCGTTCCCTCCCTTGCTTTATATATCTCCCCCAAACAATATATATATTTCACTTATTTATTCTGTTTTTATTGTACATCTTCCCACGAGATGATAAACTCCAGGAGGGAAGGGATAATTTTATCTTTTGCTCATTGCTGTACGCTGCAGCCTAGAACTGTGTTTGGCACATGATAATAGTAAATGCTCTGTATTCGTTGAATGAAAGAGTTTGTGTCAGTTGTTTTCTTTGCCCAGAGATATTAATAATAGGCAGAAAGCATCAATTAACTCTATAGTAAATTTTCATGGAATGCCGGCCTGGATTTTTAAAAATCTCACTGCAATTGTATTCGATTGTTATCTTTTACCACGGGGCTTTCTGTTATATCAGGGGCCCTCAAATTACAGTGCATCAGAATCACCTGAGAGCTTGTAAAAAATGAAGATTCTGCATTAGGATTGCGGCCCAAGGGCGAGTTTGAGAAACACTAGCTGTAACTCTAGCTGCGTGTTTAGCAAAAGCTCAATCCCTCCAAGGCAGTGTTAATTACCTACTTTCGTTCTGTACCCCTGCGGGCGTTAGCAATGAATGTTGACTGTCCAAGGGACAGGTACTCTGTCCATTTTACAGATCAGGAAGCGCTGGTCCATCCCTACTTCTCCCGTTCACCTCTGTTCCCGCACATTTAGGTGATTCCCACCAGGACGAAAGGCAGAATGCCATACGTAAAAAGTGCGCAGAGCAACCAAGAACAAGATAGAGAGAAAGGGCACGGTGTCCCAGCGTCTAGCCGGGACAGCCCCGCCAAGTAAATGCCTCGTGCCTTTTCCCTTTGCACCTGGGGCCAATAGTTGGCGACTTTTAGGCGCTTCCCGTTGCGGACGTGCAGGCCACAGTGGGGGAAAACATTCCAGCCTTGGGCGGAGGCGGCGCAGGGCGGGGCGGGGCCTAGAGGGTGGGGCGGGGCCAGAGGGCGGCCCGCGGCTGCGGCAGACGACCCAGACCGCGAGGAGGTGGCGGGGACCGGGCGGAGTCCGGGAGGGGGGCGGGGTCAGAGAATAGCCCCGGGCAGCGGCCTGCGACCCTGACGGCCGGGAGGAGGCGACGCTGCCAAGTCTGATCCCGCCTCTCGGGGGTGGGCCCAGCGGGAGGGCACGGCCGGCCTGGCGATCGAGAGCCTGTGCGCTCCAGCTGCCTGAGTGAGGGCGCGTCGCTCTGTCCCAGCTATGGCCGAACCTCCCCGCAGCAGGAGCAACCGCTCCCGAGCTGCTCGCCCAGCTCCCTGAGCGCTTTCCCTCTGCGATCTCTAGAAAACCCCGCGTTCTTTCTGGGGCCGTAGCGAGGGGCAGGGAGAGGCAAGGATGCGCTGAGCACCGCTAGGGCGCGCGTCCCGGGTGCTGCCGTGGGTCCCGACGCGGGAGCCGAGCTGCCTCGGCCTGCCTCGACTTCCCCACTGCGCGCCTGCCGCCTTCGGCCGCGCTGGATGTGCAGAGAGAAGCCGGACACCATGATCCTAACACGTAAGCTAGACCTGTGCCTTGCTGTTGGGCCAGCCGGGGGAGCCAGCTGCGGAGGGGACCCGCTGCGGAGAAAATGTCACCCCGCCTTGTCAAGTCGGTGCCTGTCGTTCTGTGCTTTTGAAACGCTTTCTGAGGAGTCGCCCGAGTTTCTCGGAGGTGGTGTGTGGGGAAAGCAGGGGTCGCAGTTTGGGGAGGGAGGTTTGAATTTCGGGTTATGACCCTTGGCCACCATTGCCTGGGGACCCCGGCGAGCTCAGGGTCGGCCGCGATTAACGAAGTGAAGCCCAGGTTAACTTAACTTGCTGCTTGGTGGAGCCGGGGGGCACGGGGCCGGGCGGGGGACCCGGGGGCTGCCGTCTGGGAGGGGCGCAGTGCCACCGCCTTCTATCTTCTTTTGGGGACCGTTGCGCGCTTGGTGCTTGCAGTCCTTTACCATCCACGTCCAAAATCAGGGTTGACTCCTGAGAGTTTATTTGGGTATATTTTAGACTCTAATGGCACGTGGAATTTTTTAAAATCACTACTTGAAAGTAAGTTCATTAAAAACTTTTTTTCATTTCAAACTGCTTTGGGTTCAGATATTTTAAACGCTGGGAATTCACTTGGACTGGGGGCCAGGAAATTCTGGGTTTGGTGGCTGTGGATCCGTGGAGAGTGCTGAGGCTATTTAGCAAGCCCCGTGGCTTGCATGTGAGGGGCTCCTGCTAGAAAGAATGCAGTTCGCCCTCGGGTGCGGGGCCGCTGAATCGGGTTCCTGAAATGCCCCTTGGAGATGCCCACGCCCTTGGCCCCGACGAGGAGCCCGCGGAGCTAGTCCCTGGGCGGGAGAGAGGAAGGAAGCACGCCGCCAGACCCGGCTTTTTTCGTATCGAGGCGACGGCTTCTTGGAACCCTGCCCCACGTCCCAGTCTGTGTCCCTGTCCCCACCTCCGACGTCTTGGGTCGAGCCTTTGATCCTTGGGAAGGAGCTTCACCCCCACAGCGGCAAAGCGACCCTACTGCTTGTAATTTTCTGCGTTTCCGCGCGTCCTTCCAGCGCACAGCCTGTGGGGCGAGGGAAGTGAGAGCGCACAGGGGTGAGGCCGGCAGGGTCGGAATCTGCAGCCTGCCAGCTTGGCGAACCTGGGCAGTGACACACCCTCACTGTGCCTCCTTCATCTGCAACGGGGGGTAATAACTGTATTTTTGCGCGAGGAGGTGGTGAGGGTCAAATGAGCTAATGCAAGTAGAAGTGCTTAGCGAGGTGTCCTGCTGATATTCAACAAATCCCCAATTTATGCTAATTACTATGGAAGGAAACCCCTGCCTATAGTCATTAATCTGCATTGTGGAGCACAAAACTTTGTCCCACTTCCCTCCCTTCCCCATCCCCAGTCTTGCTTTGAGTGAGTCTTTTTACAACCACTGTGGTTAGCAAACGGGTTCATTCTCAGGATTCAGAGATTGCTTCAGCTACTCTTGGTGAGACAGGAATGTAGCCTAGGCTGGTGGCATATATGACGTATTTGAGTAGAAAAAAATGATAGCTCTGGAAAAGGCCGAATACTGAGTCTCGAATTACATTTTTTTCCTCCAAAATTCTGTTTGCTGAAGGGATGAGGGGAAAATAATAGCGCAGCAGATTGCAGTGCTCTGAATGTAAATCTATCAGCAGCTCCAAGAGATTGACTAATTTACCATCCATCTGGACTGCAGGCTGGTCCTCGGCAGAGATAATTTGCAGACCGTAAGTGTGGAATTAAGGGAGGCACCCAGTGCCATCTTGGCTTGCAGACTACAGCAGATGGTCAGAGGGGTGCCCTGTAAGGCAGCAGCCCCCCTAATGGAAGAACTAAAGTCCTGAGGAACGAGTGTCAAATGGTTAGCAGATGTGCGCACAGAAGTTATTTCGAGACATTTTCTGAGAAAATCTTGGCGATTGCGTGTATTAACTTTTATTGTGGAATGCCAGATTTACAGCATGGCCCAAGTCTGGACGCATACTTTTTGCATTAGCACTACTGTTCAGAGAATTTGAAATGAAGCACAGCCGACTGGCTTTCTCTCTCAGCTGTTTTTAAAAATTTGCTTTTGACAAAAAATGTTATTTTAATTCAGGCTGGGTAACATGTGACACCAAACAGGCTGGAAGTTCAAGAAAGGGGGACTGACTGGTTTTCCTGCCTCCACACAGCCTCCAGCTTACCTGGAGTGGATGGGAAAGGGGTTTCAGTGACTTTTGTCATCACAACTTCCCAACTGTAGATCTTATGAGAAACACCACTCACTCCTTAAAGAGTGAAAAGGTTAAACAGTTAAGCAATTCACTATTACTAATCGAAGGCAGCGTTTCAAGTTTTAATACATTGGACCAATCAAAACGATTTTCTCATGGCTCTCAAACAAAGGTGAAAGGCAGGTTGCCCTTCAATCTAAAGCTTTTGTTTTTTTTGCATGTGTGTTTGTTGTTCTGTACCATTGGTTCAAAGAGCAAGGACCAAGCGAAGTTTAAGAGCATTTTTACATTAAAAGAGTTGTTTGGGTCCTCCTGGAAAATATACCAGATAAGTAGAACAACGCGTTATGATTCAACAAGTTATTACTGTGAAGTGTGTTTAAAAATGTATATAGTACTTAAATTCTTATTTGTAGAACTATTAATGGGACTTACAGGGGATATGAGAGACCCCAGTGAGATGACTTCCAATCAGAGGCTTGGTGAGGTTCCAAGAGGTGGTTTCAAATACAGAAATAAGTACTTGGGTTTCCCTTCGTGTCCCCGAAGAGATTTTAAGCCATGATGCAATGTTTAAATGAGACTGGTATTTTTTTATGACTTAGGCGGGTAAACACGCAATTCGAAAATATTTAGGGAAGGGTGATTTGGTCCAGAAGAATGGAGACATCCAAAGTACAGTGGGTGAAGTGAATCAGACTTTTTTGAAGAGAGCCTTGTGCTGGACAGGATGGTCCAGTATTGTCAACACAAGTTTCTCATGCTTAACTCTCCTTCCTAGCAACAGGAAGACGGAAATGAGGCCATGCAAAAAAAAAAAAAAAAAAAAGACCCTGAAAGGCTCCAGACAATACTTGATCCACCCTACCATTCACCCTGTATAACCAGAAGACTTGCAAAAGTAAAAATAACTTCAGATGTTTCCCCTTCCTCCCTGGATATTGCCAAATCATTAAAGACTGAATTTTCAGTGCTTCAGAACATCACAGCAAAACCTGGCCCCATGGTGTGACTGGTCATGCCCAGCCTGTTCTTGAGATTATAAAGCGGACCTGGGGAGAAAGGTGATTTTCATTTTTAATGTTTGCACAGTCCAGTGATTTGAATTACTTGAGTTGGGATCTAGTGAGAGAGACAGAATTAATTCCTTTAATGTCTAAACTTAATTATAACTCTGACTTTCCCAGAATGCTCATTTTATCAGGATCTGCCCCTAAAATACTTAGTTTGGATCCATGGGGGCTAAAATGCAAAAGAATAATCTATACAGCATTCAAGACATTAAAATTTTTTTTCTTCCTGTTGTGGTCAAGGTAAACTAATGCCCAGCCGTAGAGTATAAATGTCCACTCTGCCCTAAAAAGCACAGCCCTAAATTCCTCTTTTCCATAGCTATGAAATTAGAAGGAAAATTCCTTTCTGGAGCTGACTTGCACAATTGTCTCTGTTTCTGACTCTGTGGCCATTGCATATGGAAGAATGCAGAGAATTTAGCATTACTCCTCTTTTAAGGAAGACAGTGCTGTCAGGTTAAAATCTGTTTCAGGAATGGTTGCTGCATTGAATGAATGCCATCAGTGGTGTTTTCGTTCAACCTCAAATTAGTTAGGGATCCAGTTAACTAGAAGGGTTAAGATTCCCCTAAAAGGGTTGAGATTCCCAGCTGAGAAGGGCTCATCCTGTCTGTTGGCACTTTTCCTTGTGTGGAACCTGGTGTTATTGTTAAGATTATCATGATCAAAATCAATGATAAACAACCAGGGAGTCCTGGGGGGACTCTAATTAGTTCTACTCTGTCTTGACGTTTTTTTCAGTAGATATTTCTTCCTTGCCATCATAATTAATGGTATTCAGGAAGAAAGCCTGGCGTATATTTAGCCTATATATTTTTCTAGTCTTTCACAAGCAGCAGTCAATTTTCTAGTATGGCCTTTATAGAGCCTTGCAGTTTACTTTGAAGTTTGGCCCCGGGGTTGAGGGGGGCTGGGGGGTGGCAGCTTGTGTTTCATAGGTAGGGAGCTATAATGTTAGGGTCCAGGAATGACAATTTTTGTGTACGTCCCCTCTCTGGGGGCATAGTGTGAACATTTGGGGAAGTGTTCTGGGCTACCGTCTTCTCAGTCTAACCTCTGTTGATTGTACTGAATAATGCTTTCTTTGGTGAGAGTATTTCAAAATATTATTTCTAAGGGAAACTTTTCTCCCAGATGTCACTGAAAATATTTGAATGCCTGCCTGTGAGGAAATAAAGTGCTTGGGCACCCAAAGGTAAACTACCAATGCCTTACAAGAGTGAAGCCAAAACAATGGAAATCAGTTTCTCTTCATCATTCATCCTTGTGTTTTCTTCTGGAAAGTAGGCTCCTTTTCCCTTCATACATATGTCTACCTGGAAAAGGCTTTCATGTCTACTGCCTCCCCCACCAGGAGAAAATCAAAAGCTAACTGAAGGCTGAGGTCAGTGAAGCCAGAGTCCTCAGATGCCTTTGACACCTCCCATCCACATTTTGTTCTCTCCCCTGCCCCACCTCTGAGTGTCCTGTGGAGAGGACTGGAGGTCACTTCCTGAAGCTTGTCAGAAAGGCGCCTTCCTTCTCCTTGCAGGAGCCTCTAAAGGATGTCTCCGGGACAAAAGTTTTCCACACCCCGAGGTTGTAGCATTTCCCAGGCTCACAGCGCTAAGGAAGCCATGGAAGAAGACACTCTGGAGGTGCAATGGCCTGCGGCCCATGCACTGGGCTGCGCTCCAGCCATGCTGTGCCATTTGTCACACTCAAGTGACAAAATACATAAAAGATGCTGAAATTGTGAAACGATCTTTACCTCCTGGATCTGGAGAAATCATAAATTCAGGAAGGATCCACAACTGCCTTTTTCAAACTATGTAGCACAGAAAAGGGATTTTATGTAGGGCTTGTGCATTGGTAAAAGTCATTTCATGGGAAAGTCCAGAACTGAACAAAGGCAGCCTGGAAAAAACAGTCCCTCTTCCCAACTGAGGGGAAGCTGTGATGTGGGGAAGTTCTGTGATTAGTCCAAGGCCACATGTGAGTTGACTGGAGCCTCAGACCCCATCCAGTCACTGCGTGTAAACAAAATGGGGACAGACACAGACAAAGATCTTAATGTGTTTGGAGGAACCTAAATAGATGTGCCTGAAGCAAAATTTGACCAGTAGGCTGTGTTCATTTGGGTGGCTGGGGGTCTCAAGCAATTTTGATGAAAATAATTCCTTAGATCACCTAGAAGACAGGGTCTTATTTTTTCCTACTACTTTTAATGGAAACCTAAGAAAGTCAAATTGAATAGTGGTTCCTGTTTGAGGCTGGACATAGGCATGGCTGGAGGTAGCTTATATGTCTCACCAGTACCTGCTGGTGTTTTTATGTTTTTATTTTCATTGGTCTTTGTAAGGCAACTTGATATTTCATTCATCTTCTTGATTTTCTTTTTTCTGTCAGAATGGACTAAAACAGGAGTGAGCAGCTTTGGTTTTATAATTGCTTGCTGTCCTGGACCCTTTTATTTCTAATTTAAGGTTTTTGTAGCACTGCAATTTGCACAGTATTTTATTTTTTCCTGTGCTATAGTACAAATACAGGGCAAAAAGCTAAAGATGAGGGAGCTGGCCTTTGTAGAATTAAGATTAAAAAAAAAAAAAAAGAATTGATGTATGTGCCAACCTTTCATAATGGAAATGGGTTACTCTAAAGTTTATAACAAGGTGTTTTGCCTTGAATAATAATTTTTAAAAGGAAATGGTTTATGTAATCTTAAAACGTCTGCTTCATTGTACAAAGAAAATAAGGCGCAGAAAAACAAGGGCACTTAAAAGTATGTTACTTAGTTTCCTGTCTTGAAATTGTCTTCTTAATCTTTGCAAATATCATCTTTAATGGACTTAAAGATAGATGTCCTTTAAGAGCTATTCCAAATCATTGTTTTTAGTGTGCGGCTTGGAATGTATAAATATTTGACATAGAATACTAGAAATATGTATATGTGTATATATACATGGATAGATAGATGTGTTTCTGTACCAACGATTTATTTTTATCCCACCCCCGTTTGAAATGAAATAGAAAGATGTGATGATTCAATATCCATTTCCTTAATAGTTTATTTTAATTTCATTTTGGCCTCTTTGTGCAGGGTAGTAAGTGCCAATTTGTGATTAGTTAGGAGATATTTTCTGTTCCTGGAAATAACTGGATCCACACAAGGCTAGGGTGACTGACAAAGCCATGTCCCTCATGGGTTTAAATTAATCCTGAGATGTTGCCTTTGCGAGGGAGGAGCACATATTTTCTTGTGAGCTGCTTGCCTTTTCCCAGTTGGTGAGTTAAAAACAGTACTTTGCAAACTCCTGTACAATATGATCCCCAAAGGGGATTTCAATTGATTTAATTTCTGCATTGCTAAAGTGTCATTTGGAGGGCTTAATCCCAGGTATAAGCTTGTAGGGTATGTCTCCCAATGTTTCCTTCTTTCAAGGCAAAACCATTTATTAAGTTGTCATCACATCACAGGGAAAACGGGTCCTTTCCCCTTCCCCCCTTTATATTATTTCTAGGAATGTTCTTTACTAGAAAGCAGCATATCTGCCTCCAAACCTCAAGCAGAAGAGAGAAAAACAAAACAAAACTTAAAAAGAAAACTCCCCCAAACTTCCATTCCTTACTGGAAAACAGTCCAGTGATTTAAAAGTGAGGGTACTGTTGAAATAGGCAAGACTATATTAGGCAAGTGCGCTAACCTAGGGATGAGAGCTTGGTAGCTTTGAAACCTTAAGCAAATTACCTAAATTCTGGACCGGCTTCCTCATTTGTAAAGAGAATAGGTAAAAAACCTCCCAGGTGCATTTCAGCATCCAGTTCACTGCTTCTGTGCAAACCAAGAAGCTGCTGTAACAGAAATACAAGCGTGAACCATCAATAAGCAAAGTAAAACTCATGGAGGTTTCTGTGCGTCAAAGTGTTTTCTTCCTACAGATATTAATTGTAGTTTGAGGGCTCTAGACATGGATGTAAGCAAACATTTTTGGTTTTGTGTTCTCTGTCACATGAACATAAGCTTCATGGGACAAATCAAGAAATCGAAAAAGTTGAAATTTTAACAATAAAAACTTCAGTACATTTACAAAATTGGGGATCTCCCAAAGCAGTTTCTAGTAATCCAGTTTTTTGAGTGAAAATGTCTCCACCTAATTGATGAGAAATCTGGAAAATTAATGTAGGAATGGAACATATTCTAAAGGTTGTCTTAGAGAAAAGGCAAAATGGGCATACATATGCCTGAGAATAGTGCATTTCAAATTGGTCACTTTAGGAGATAACAGCATTTTGTTTTTTTGGAGACAGGGTGGAATGCAGTGGTGTGATCATAGACAGTTCACTGCAACGTTTAACTCCTGGGCTCAAGCAATCCTCCAGCCTCAGCCTGCTGATTATTTTTTGTAGAGACAGGGTCTTGCGATGTTGCCCAGGCTGGTCTGGAATTCCTGGCTTCAAGCACTCCTCCCTCCTCAGCCTCTGGGATTACAGGCATGAGCCACCTCTGTGGGCCCAACATTTTAAAAATAGAATAGACAGATGTAAGATTACAACACTTATTGTAGGTATTGTTTGAAACTCCTTTCAGTTTTACATGTACTTACATATATACACATGTTTTTATGCATGAATATATACTTACATTTATACACACATACACACATGTACATATTTGTATGTGTATACCAAGTTACAATATAAAATGTATTTCTTATTGTGAATCATGGTCAAGAAAATTAACAAGACCACTTTTACTAGAACAAATATCCTATCAGTGGTTTATATAAATATTTCTGTAATATTTATTAAGCAACTGCTATGTGCCACACACTGTTGTGGGTGCTTGGGATATATCAGAGAATAAAACAGACAAAGAAAATTGTCATTGTGGAGTTTACAATAAGGGAAGACAGAAAGTAAATGTAATAAGTATTGTGGAAGAAGAAAAAATAAAGCAGAGAAAGGGGGAGGAGGGGTGAGCAGGGTAGGATTGATAGCAGTTTGGCTTTCACTGGTGAAAGAGGGAATCATTGGTGCTGTCTGCACAGGGTCACTTGGGACTTAACGAACACTGGACCGTAGACTAGCCCTTAGGAAACTAATGCATTGCTAAGTAGAAGATAGAGGATCATCAGACACCCTGTGCTCAACTGTGAGTTAATTACCTTTCCCCTTGGCTTCCTGCTTTGGGGAGGACCTTGTGTCTTTGACTGTCCCTAAGGGCCACTGGCAGGACACCTAGTTCAATTAAATAAATACTGAGGAAACAGGAAAATGCAGGATGATTGGCTTCACTTAAACATAAGAATGTACTAGAATATACCTATTGTTAGGTCAAATGGCCTAAAAAACTGAATCAGTGGTTGACCAGTCTCCCAGAAGCTTCCTAACTGGTTTTCGTCAGACTATACGTAGCAGATGTTTGGGATTTTTTTTAGGCACCTGAGGGTAAGAATGCTGCCAATTGCTGGTCACAATCTTTACTGTGATTAGATAACATTAGAGTTTAATAAATATTAATGTATGCATTCTGCTCTTTGACTTAGCCTTCCTAGGAATTTGTTTTACATAGATCATTCCTGATAACCAGACAGTTGTGTAGGTTTCACATTTATTTTTATTAATTGCAAAGAGAATGAGATTCAAGTCATTGTTCTTAGTCTGCCTTTAAAGAAAGGAAAATAGTAATAGATTTTTTTTCCTTTTCCTTCTTCAAACAATTTGATATGTAATTCCTGTGTGCAAAAAGTAGTCTTTCGGGATATACAAATGAATTAAGAAGGGAGAGGTTGGTGGGGTGGAGAAGGGGTGGTTTGAGGGAGGGAAGAGGATTCAGGGCCTGAGGTGTGTGGGAGAGGGGTGCATCTAGGACTCCAAGGGGTACAGTTAGCCTGGGGCAAAGCTTGCATTTGGAGGCCTTCCAAGAGCTGAGTGGAAAGGCAGAGGCCAAACTGCGAAGGCTGTGGGCTTCACTGGGGAGTTTGGACTGTATCTGAAAGACAGTGGAAAGTCACCAAGGAATTGTAAGCAGGGGAGTGACATGATGAAATGTGTGTTTCATAAGAACCAACTCAGTGTCTCAGGGATCCTTGGCCAAGGATAGACATGTCGTGGGGTAGCAAGGGGCAAGGCTTACCCAGAGTTCAGCTGGGAGGCTATTAGGGTAATCTAAGGCAGAAAAAGAGTCCAGACAAAGGAATACAAAGAAAAGTTACCTGGCTCAGTGGTCCTCAATCCTGGCTACCTTTAAACTTCACTTAGGGAGCTTTTATGAAATACAATGTCCAGGCCCTCCCTAAACTGAGTAAACCAGAATACCAGGGAGTGGGTGGTTGGTGTTTTTAGAAAGTTCCCTAAGGCAGCGCCTACCCACATCCAGGCTTAAGAGTCACTGAAGTCTCCTTGCCTTGCAAGTCTTTGAGGCCATGGTTTGCTTCTCCAGGTGAGCCTCCCTGTGAAATCTACCCAGCAGGTAAAGACAGGCTGTTATTAAATCCATGATGTCCAGGGGCACGACAGCCCTGTAAAATTGGCCCCCTTGAATGTAATCAAGAGAATCAATAAGCAGAATCTTCCTTCCCATTAGCAGAAATCTCTGTCACCACGGGGAGAGGACTGAATCTTGGTTTGGACCACCTGCCTGCACACAGCTAATGTGGTTCTCTAGCAGTAAAATCATTAACTTTTCCAGGTATCTTTGTCCACAGATGTGTCATATTTTAGGAAATCCAAGAAAAGCTGGAAAATGCTTGAATTTTCCGATATTCCTCTAATTCCTTAGAATTGCATTAAAAAAACACTAATTCAGAGTAGAATTTGCATGGAGGCCTGATTTTGATAGCATGTTGTCAAAGAAGGGAAGAAACCTGAGAGTTCCCACTGTGAAGACACAGGGGACAGAAGATGGAAGTAATCACATCCTGCTTAGCCACAATTACTGTTGCTCAACCAGCTAAGATCAACAGAGTTCAACAGCATGATGTTCGGGTAGGGAATTTCTGTTCGACTTGCTGTTGAGGGGTAATGGGAAGAGCGGGTCATCCCATCATGCCAGGAAATGTGCAAATATGCCCTAATGGTTCCCAGCCATACACAACAGGGTCTCCCGGACGTCATTCACCTGATACGGAGAAATGCTTTGTGAACTGACAGACGACTGAAGTTGTTTCCAATAAAAATTTCCTGCTTCCTCCTTAACACATTTGTCTGTTGTTTGCTTAGAGAAAACCCAGGTATAAAAGTTTCATTGTATTTCCATTGTAGTTTTAGTTTCTAATGGCATTTTCACCCAGTGGGGAGTGTTTTTTAACAAGCCATCCTCATAGTTTTCACACTACCACCCACCTATACTGAAGGGAAAATCATGCCCTCAGAACCAGTTAGAGGCCCCCCAAAGTGAGCATCGGACAGGTGTTAAGGTGACTGAAGTAATGTAATATATACATGGTTTTCTTTAATATTTTAAGTTTTGTTCATTGTAACATACAGTATTTTTAAAGGGAAGACTTGTCTTGCAGGAAGAAACTCGCATTTCTGTTCACTTTTAATTCCCTCTCCCACTATGGTATTTGAATGTAGAAAGGTTATTTTTTATATATGTAATTTTTTTTGAGATGGGGTCTTGCTATATTGCACAGGCTGACCTTGAACTCCTGGGCTCAAGTGATCTCCCACCTCAGTCTCCCGAGCAGCTGGGACTACAGGCAGAAAGCTTGTTTTTAGAAGTGGTTACTTCTCTGCCTGTTTGCCCATGTGTTTATCTTGGGGATGATATTAGTAATCCACATTTTAGAATCCATCTGAGAAGTAAGTGAACTAATAAATGTTCAGTGCTTAGATAGGGCCTTACACACATTAAGCGATCAATAAAATAAGCCATTGATAGAACTGCTGAGAGGCATCTGGGGAGACTTCATGGAGCAGGTGGCATTTGATCTGGCTCTAGAAGGATGAGTGAAATTTGAGCTTGAGCGGATGGGAGGGCACCTCAGGCCAGGGACTTCAGGGTGCTGTGCATGGGGATGAGCACAGGTGTGGTTTGGGTAGGATGCAGGAATACAGGGAGCTGAAAAATTAGGTTGGGTGCCAAGTGGAGAGCCTTGAAAACCACGCCAGAAGTGTCTAAACTTGATTTTTTTTTTTTTTTTTTTAGGCAGTGGAGCTCCAGCAAAGTTTGTGAGGGAGAGACAAGACCAAAACTGTAACTCAGGAAGTTTGATGAGCCAGTGTTTTCGTTAGGAGATAAGAGTGAAAGTAAAGGCCTAAGTCAGGGAGTGAAACTAGAAGGGTGTTCCCTACCTCTGCAGTCCCCGACCCCCAGGCTGAGCACCAGTACCGGTCCATGCCCTCTTAGGAACCAGGACACAGAGCTCTGCCTGCCCCCTATCCATGGAAAAATTGTCTTCCATGAAACTTAGGAACGCAGCCCACAGCAGGAGGTGAGCGGTGGGTGAGTAAGCAGGGCTTCTTCTGTTACTTACAGCCACTCCCCATCGCTTACATCATTGTCTGAGCTCCGCCTCCCCCCACCCGCTTCGGTGGAAAATTGTCTCCATGAAACTGGTCCAAATAGTTGGGGAACGCTGTACCTACCTAACTTGCATGTAGAGATAGGTTCGTTTCATATTAAATAAAACTAAAATATTGATTTTTTAAAAAAATCAATGCTTGCGTTAGATTGTTAGTACTGTCTCTTGACTTATTAATTGGAAGGGTGAGAGTAAGGTCAAGTATCCCATTTTCTAAAAAATATGCGACAACTTTTAAAAGTTTTCTAATTCTGATTTCTTTCTACAGAAAGAGTGGGTTAAGTTCTCCTTTGTTATGCAGCCTAAGTTTTCATGAGTGGACATTTTTTCATGTAAAGTAGTTAGACACTTGTCTCCCGTGGCTTCATTTCTAAAAGAAAGACAAATTCTCGTCTAATCTAGGATGAAGAAACAGAAGGGTAAAATTACCGGACCTCTGCAGTTCTTGAAAGCAGTGCTGTTTAGCCATTGTATAAGCTGTTAATTAAAACATCTGCTGAAGAGGCAAACCTTTGCCTGTTCACATCATTTCTTTCTAACCAAGTGACCCTACGGGCGATTCTTTGACACAGCTTTTTAGATCAATTTTTGGTCATTTGGGGGCATCTCATTTTCTTAGTGGTAGAAAATAAGAGAGCTACAAGACAGCAATATGTATTTGCGTGTTCCTGGGACCTTACATAACACTCAGTTTGTAAAGTATTATATAGATAAATGTAAAGGTTGTTTAGAAAAATAATATCTTACATCTTTCCTGCCTCTTCACATGAAACCATTTTTATAAGATCGGGAACGTGCTCTAAATAGGTGGCAAAATGGGCTAGTGAATTAGTGTCTAATTAATGCTTTTATACCTGTGCTATTCTGGTGTCATGTCTGATTAGTCAAAACAGAGAAGAGATTGAGAATTTTTAGTTATTCACCAATCATTAAATAAAACATTAAGAAGAAAAAGCAAGCACATTTACTTTTAAACAATCTATTGTTCGACGTCTAACAATCTGTTCAATCAAAATAACCTCTAAATGGCCAGAAGAAATGAGTTGTTTAAAATATTTTCTAAAACAGACTTTTTTCTTTCCATATCTATTTTTTTGGGTGGAGGGAAAGGGCACAGAATAGGGAAAAGGTAACTTCCTCGTTCTTTAAAATAAAATATTGAGCTTCTATATGTTTTTCCGGCAATAAAATATAAAACTCTATAGTTTTGTTTAAAATTTCCTTAATTTCTTACCAAGACAAGGTGTGGATAGACATGAAAAAATGTTAAGCTCAGATAATTCACATTGGACAATTTTATATTCTTTTATTCCGTACAGACATTGAAGTTCTTCCACATTTATGTCACTCAGCCCTACACCACGAATGCAGTCCTGAATCTTGGGTTAAATAATGCTGCTTTTATCACTGCACTGAAAAGATCCATGAGAGGCAACTTTGCCATCCCATTCGTTTCCACTCTATTGCCATGGTTTTTTAGTTTGGCTGTTAACTAACTCGCTAGAAGACGGCAGGTTGTTTTTTCTCTTTGGTGTGCTCAGTAAGAACATTCCCACTTGCTTTAAGGAATTTGTTTTCGTACTTACCCGTCTTTAAAGGCCAAGGAACTCATGAAATAATAGGTGAAAAACGCTTTGAAACCATAAAGTTTCAGGAGACAAGAGTAGGATGTGTATAATTTGACTCCTGCCTATTGGTCTCCCATCTGGCTCAGAGGAGAGATGCTTAATGAAGACTTGAATCTGGAATAGATTAAGCAATGTCCTTTATAAATGAGTGAGTAGCCTTACATAACTCAGTACTCTAATGGCCCGGGGATGGTGGGAGGAAGAGTTGAAAGGAATATTCTTTGTGCAAACAGAGAAACTAATTGATGTGCCTAGGACCTCCTCTGTGAGTCAGTTTTAACGGGATTGTAAATATGTGCTTGAGTGAGTTTTTAACACAGTGTGTCAGTTGCTCTTGGCCTTTCTGTGTATCGATACTATCTACAAGATGTTAAAACCACAGGGAAGTCGAAGCTTTATTAGCCATTTCAGCCTGCCAAGATTGTGGGATTTATTGACTTCATGCCCTCCACGTTCCTTGACAGCCTGCTCCTCTCCGACTGGATTAATACCCAGTTAATACCCACGCACCTAAAGGCACAACGTCACATTGGGAGCTTTTAAACCGCCTGTCCCATGGGTGTCAGAAAGTCTGTTACTTGCTCAGTTAAATGGTATTTTAGGATGTCAGATATACTTGGTGGCCTTTTGTTGAAGTGAAAAGCAACCAAGCGAGAGGCCAGCCAGGCTTAAAATTATTTAATCCCTCTTCAACTTTCTCATTATGCCTTATTTTCATAACCATTTGTAACCAGAGCACTTAAGAAGCAGCACCTAGTAACTTACTCCTGGGACCCTATTTTTATTTTTTGTAAAGGAAAAGTACATAAGTATACATGTGAAAAGATGCATAAAAATTTAAAGCATTTTGAATTAAGTGGGTTTGTTTTGTTTTGCTTATCTATATTTTCTACAGAGGTCATATTTTGCTTATATAATAAAATCAAAGTTTATTAAGGGAAAAAGAAGCATACTGAGGACATGGCTAACAGTTCTTTCTTCTGTTCTAGAAATTGAAGCCAAAGAAGCATGTGATTGGCTACGGGCGACTGGTTTCCCCCAGTATGCTCAACTTTATGAAGGTAAGCTGGGAATGGCATTCTTTTTAACTGGCGTAATCGTAGCACTTGGTTCATGATTATTATTGATCTATGACTTATTTTCAGAAATTTTATTATTTAAATATTTCATTTAAAAATATAACGTAAGCTGGTGCTATGGCTCATGCCTGTAATCCTAGCACTTTGGGAGGCTGAGGCAAGAGGATTGTTTGAGGTCAGGAGTTCGAGACCGGCCTGAGCAAGAGTGAGACCGCATCTCTGCAAAAAATAGAAAAATCAGCCTCATGCCCACTTGTAGTCCCAGCTACTTGGAAGGCTGAGGCAGGAGGATGGCTTGACCCCAGGAGTTTGAGGTTGCAGTAAGGTATGATGACACCACTGCACCCTAGCCTGGGTGACAGAACAAGAGCCCGTCTCAAAAAAAAAAAAAAAAAAGAAAGTAGTAAGCAGCTAAGACCTCCACCACTCAAAAGCCAGCACCTTGACGATAACACACCCATGCACTTTCCCATTCTATCCGTCTTGCCACGCCAAAGTAACCGTGGTCCTGAAACCTGTTTATACTTTTCTTGCATTCCTTTTATATAATTTGATTGCATTTCCTGAAAAGTGTATTTTTATAAAATTGTTTTTACCTTTTTACCAAGTGTATCATGCTGTATGTAATTTTGTGGGATTTAATTTTTTCATTTAATATCGTATATTAAGATTCTTCTATACTGTCGCTGTTTCATTTGCTTTAACTGTTTTATAATATTCCATGGTGTGGACATATCCACACTCTGATTGGTGGGCATTTTGGCTTTTTCTGTTTTGCTTTTATAACCTGTGCTTTTCTGAACATTCTTGTACCTATCTCTTGTAATACGTGTGTAATAAGTTATCTTTCCTGTATACCTGGGAATAGAATTACTGGGTAACAAAGAATATGTATGTTCAGTTTCAGAACGCACGTTTTTCTGAAAGGGCTTATAGCAGTTTTCACTCCTACCAATAATATACAAGGATCCTCACTTGATTCCAGGAGTTCGAGGCTGCAGTGAGCTGTGATCACTCCACTGCACTCCAGCCTGGGTGACAAAGCAAGACTCTGTCTAAAAAAAAGAAAAAAGAAAAAAAGAAAAAGAAAAGAAATAGATACTTAATGATTTATAAGAGCTCTTTATTCTAAATACTAATCCTTTGTTGATGGTGTGTTGCAGACATCTTTCCCACCGTTTTTCATTAGGCATTTCACTTTTCTTTAGGTTTTCTTTTGATGTATATTATTTTTTCTGCGGCATTCAATTTTTTAATTAAGAAAAATGGACCTTTTTAAAGAAGATATTAGGATCTGGGCTAGATTCTTACTACTGCTTCAGTGCCCTGGGGATTTCTTGGATGCTGAGGCTAACAGGTGAAGAATACCTCAAGTCTGGCTCTAGGAGCATGTACTCTGTGCTTTCTGAGATGATGGGCTGTTCACTTAACTAGGAGTTTTATTATACTCTCTGTGAAATTAGTTTAAAACAATTGTAGCTGTGAAGTAGTGAATTCCATTTTATGGGTAATTTTCAAACTAAGACTATGTGAATAGTGAAGTGATTTCTAATTTACAGTACCTGGTCTTCCTCATTGCAACCCAGATTAATTATATATTTTTCCATAAAGATGGATTCTGAATTATTTTGTTAGATTATATCAAAATATTTTACTATTCCTCCATTTCAGAGAATATTTCCAATTCCTTCCTTTTTTTTTTTTTTTAAGGTATTTGCAGTTGCTTATCTTTCCTTTAGGGAGAATTTTCGACCTGTTAACATTCAGTAGGGCTTTGCGTGAGGGAGCAGCATTCTATTGGATTTTCAATTCACAGCTCTACTGGAGATAGGGAAAGACAATTGCATTTGCAGTGGCACTAAAGTGGCTGTCCTTTTGTTCTCCTGTTTAGAAATTAAATTTCCTGTAATTATGCCTATTTTTGGTGTTGATTTGCTGCCAAGCAACTCTTTTCTTGTGATGTACGTTTGCTAAGACCCAATTCCAGTCTCTGTCTCACTTTTTCCCCAATCCTAAAATGCAGACTGCGTTTTCACAAGTTACATTTGGGGTCCCTTCATGTTTACGACTCTTTTGAAGCATAAGCCTACTTTTGAGGAGCACTGCTTATCATTCCGGAAATCTGGGCTATCACAGCTTCCCTTCATCCCGCCACTGTGTGCAGGGGAAGTACATACATCCCATACACCACATACCAGCCCACACATTCCGTGCCTTCCTGTTTAGCTTTATTTTGGTATTTAGCAATTTATACTTCCTGCCTTTCAACCCAAGCTGGAAGCTGGGTTCAGAGAACTTCTTCTGTACATCAGTAAACTATCATCTTTAAAAGCTAGTCCTTTCAGAAAAGTGTCTCTGCAAATAAGAGACAATTATTAATTTAATTCTTTCCCTCCTTACTTGAATTTAGTCCCTACCAGATTTAAAAAAAGAAAAACAGAATTGTAAAGTAATCTGGATCAGAAACGTAATCGAAAATACAGCTCTGAGTACAAGAAGTTAGAAATTGCTAAAATAACACAGTCACTTTCTCCCATATATGGAACAGGCATGTGAGCTTTTCAGTTTACATTTATAGATCTGATGTTATAATGAAAAACACATTCTTTAATATTGGCCTAATTATTTAATACTTAGAGCTCTTTTTGTCTTTTCATAGTGAAATGCAGTGTCACAACCATCAGTTTTAGTCTGTCTTGCTTCATTTACTAATACTGTAGTTTACATTGACTGTTTGGCCTCCGCTCGTATTTCTGCTATAACGGCGCCACTAATCATTTGCCTAAGACAGATGTGGTTTATAAATTAACAAAGAAATGGAATCTTGTGATACTCAATTTTATATATTTCTTCATAAATCTTTGGGCTATAGCTACTTCCTTGGTCTGCCTATATTATTCAGGGAACATCAGTATCCAACTCTAGGCTTCAGGAAAAAAGAATAAGCTATAAATTAACACTCCTTATGATAGTTTGTAACACTGTAAAAAAAAAAAAAAAGGTACTCTTTAAGTGTTATCTCTAGAAAATATTTAACAGATTGCTAGGAATAAGGAATTCCATACCATTCTGTAAAACCAGTGATCATGAGTTAGAAACAATAAAAACACAATGAACAGTCTGCATGCCCAAGAACTAAAACATTGCGAATCACCTGCATCTCCAAAACTACTGACGGACTTGTGTGTTACCATATATGCAGCATTAGCCATTTTGAAGGCCAAAGGGATTTTTTAGATTATGGTGATCCTGGTTTCCTGCTTGCCCATGCCCGGCTCCCAGAGTTGCACGGAGGCACTCTTACTCTTGATACTTGTGCAAGCGTTCTACTGGGAAGGCCCGTTATTTACCCTAATAGCTGGAACTCCAAAGCGAGAGATAACTCACCTTTATCTAGTGGCAGTTTCAAAGCTGTTGTAAATTTTCACAGTGGTGCTGTTGGTCTTTCTCCTCTCTGTTCGTCTTGTGTGCATTTATCTACAAAGGGATCTTTTTAGGCAGTACAGAAAAGGGAATTCTTCCACTGAATTGACTGTTTCCCCCCCCCCTTTCTGGTTTTCAGTTGTGATACAACTTCTTTATTGTTCGGAGAGAATTGAACTCTTCTACAGATTAAGGGATTTGGGATTCTCTTGTTCTGCACCAACTTTATAGCTAGCCCCTTTGTTTTAGGGGGAATTATATAAATGGCCTGAAAAGCCATATTGAAGTGCTAATATTTGTTTAAAAATAGCATATCTGGAACTCTCCTGAGCTTTTGATATCATGCAAATGGATCAGATTCCATTGACTACCACTTGCCATTGTTCTGGAGATCTTTACTTGGCCTGGAGTTTTTTTGTTTTTTTTTTTCCTTCTTTGTAAACTCATCCCTGATCATATGTGAGCAAAGACACACATTTAAAAAATAAATTAAAAAAAAAAAAAACACCTCGGCCACGTTAAAAGGGAACATCCTTCTGCAATTCATTCTGGCTTAAATTACCATTTATAGGAGAGGTTTATTGCCTGCTGATTTGCTTAAAGGTGGAACAGTATTTTGAACCACTTCTCTTTGACAAGAAGCAGTGAGTTTCCAGACACCGTAGAGCCTCTGCTGCTTTAGGACACTAATACTGAGTCGCTTTATTCTCCCACAGAACTTGGTAGGGAATGAGATATCCTGCACACAGTATGTGCACACAGTATGTTCTCAATAAATTGCTCTGGACGTTTTTTACCCCCCTTTGCTAAACTGGGCTACTTGGCAATAACCTAGATGCTCGATAAATACATTTGTCTTTATTTTTCTTATAGATCTCCTGTTCCCCATTGATATTTCCTTGGTCAAGAGAGAGCATGACTTTTTGGACAGAGATGCCATTGAGGCTCTTTGCAGGTAACATGCATGCTTTGTTTTGACTGTTTTTATTTTGTTTTCCATTTTTTAAGAACACAGTAGTGATCACTAAGATAGGTTGTGTTTGCTTTTATTCCAGCTAATTATGCTAGGTCTTTGATTAGCAAAATAGTATAGTGATTTACTTTGCTATAAATCATAGACCTTTCCATTAAAAATTTAATAAAATGCCATTATTTGGTATTGCCATTAAAATAGCATCTACACTGTCCGGGCAGGTACTCAGACAATACCATTCCATATTTGATACAGTACGATTGCTGAAACTGGTAACTTTCAGGTGATTTGGAAACTTGGAATAAGGTCTTTTAAAAGGTGATGTGATTGACTGCACAGCCCTAACCAGGTACCTCAACACAATCAGGACCGGTGTCGTAATTGCACGGAAATTCAGCACATTCCGAGGAATAAATGGGGCCTGGCGATTATGACATATAGAGACAGGACCATCCCTTGAATTCCAGGAAAACTCCTCTGACCCTCTTTGGTTTCCCCAGGTATAAAATAAAGATAGGATTAAATAGGGCTATAAAATAACTCAGCACAGTCTTTAACATACAGGAAACAGACAGTAAATGATGTGAAATGTGAGTAAAACTGTCAGAAATTTTTGTTCATGGTGCTGGTGGGTCTTCAAGTTCAGTAGCAGCTTGTAGGTTTTAGTGAAGTGGAAGTAATAAAACCTGTAGGGGACAGGACACTGATGACTCTTGCAAACTAAACTCTTCATGACTGTTTTTTTTTTTGTTTTGTATTTTTTTTTTTTTTTTTTTTTGAGAAGGAGTCTCATTCTGTCACCCCAGCTAGAGTGCAGTGGCATCATCATAGATCACTGCAACCTCCAATTCCTGGGCTCAAGAGATCCTCCTGTCTCAGTCTCCCAAGTAACCAGGACTACAGGCACATGCCACTGCACCCATCTAATTTTTCTATTTTTAGTAGAGATGGGGTCTCACTCTTGCTCAAGCTGGTCTCAAACTCCTGAGCTCAAGCGATCCTCCCACCTCGGCCTCCCAGAGTGCTAGGATTACAGGCGTGAGCCTCTTCATGACATTTTGATTCATTTTAAGTTACTCATCCTTTATAATTTTTCTCAAAGTGTAGAAGTCCTAAAAACTGAATTCCGGGAAAAGAAATTATACACAGATGAAATTCACATAGGTTCATTCGATTGTAAAAATAAAATAACTTTTTTTTTTAATTTCAGTATTCATTGTCACTTGGAAAAACATCAGTAAGGTAGAATGACATCCCATATTCCCTCTTTGTAGGTAAAGAAATAGTGGTGGTTCTTGAAAGCACAATTTTTTTTTTTTTTTTGCCTTTCCTATGTAGTACAATGTTATTTGAAGCAGCCAACTTTAAGCAGTGGTTTGCAGGAAAGATAGCATGTTTAGAATGGTATGTGAAGTCGACTAGTTTTCATGGTTGAAGAGAGAAAAAAAATGTCACATTAACCACAGAAACAAACACTGCCACTTTTCTAGTCCAATTAAATGACCTCTTAGAGAAATATATGGGGTATGTACACATTTTCTAAAAGAAACCTAATTCCAAGTCCTGTGCTGTGGTGTAATATCATAGCTATGTCATCTGGAATGAAAAAATGTCACTGATGCAGTTTTGGGAGGGGAAAACGTCAGCCTCTGGAATATGAATTACTCTAGAGATTTTTTAAATGTTTTAATGCTTAGCTGTGGGGCAGAATTAATTTATTTTCAATTCATCACTGTTGATAATGCATATAAATGATTTCACTCCTAAGATGCATCTTAAGAAATATTTAAGCATTACGTCAGATCAGCCATTTCACACATTGCAAGCCACTTAGGGAATGGACCCTCCGAACAGCAGCCACAGCTTAGGAATTCCTGGGTCATAAAAATATCACTGCAACATTTCAGCCCAAATGGTCATGATTAAATTCTTGAATATTTTTTCTTTTTCCTTGGGAATAGAAGTTTGAAATTTAGGTTTTCCTCTTCTGAAGGGAAAAACGTCCTCTGCACTTTGCGATTTTTATTGGCTCTGACTACCTTTCGAGAAGTCACCTCCCTTTGAAGGGAATAAATCTGTCCTCCCAGACCTTTTGTGAAAGGAAAAGCCTGAAAGAAACTGGAGCTTCATCTGTTTTCAGACTCCACAGCATATTCTGGTTGGACTTTAGTTTTCTCTCATAGGTAGAATAACATCTCACACATTATCTGTGAGAAGGAAATGCAGTGATGGATGTCGGCGTGGCTTTAAAAATTATCAGAAAAAAAATTAAATTATCAGGCCCAAATTTGAGTATGTGCAGAAAGGCTTGGGGGAGGATTTTCAAAAAAATGAAATTTGTCAGAATTCACAGCAACAATCGTCAACTTGTTTGCAGTGGAAAAAACTCAAGGGCTCTCGTCCACATGTTCACATAAATAGATGTTTCATGAATATGATTCCCCTTTTGAGAAGCCTAAACCAATGTTCAGGAGAAAAAGATGTGAACCCTGTACTGTGTATTTCGAGAACCTTCTTTGAAATTCGTTGCAAGTTCTGAGTTGTCAGCAGTGTAGCTCAGGTATTTGTTTTACTGATTATGTCTTAGTCACCTCATTTGCTAGACCTGCCTATTCCAAAACCTTCTCAGCCTGTGGAATTCATGGGCCAGCAAATAATGAAACTATAGTGCCCTTTGAAATTTTGCGCTGTGGCTTGTGAAGTTCTCTCTAGACTGATAAACTTTTTATATTTTCATCTTTTGCCTTGCAGAGATAACAGTTGATTTGTGGTATAATCCAACTCCAATGATAAGGCCAAGATTGCGAGGGAGTTACACTCGGTAGTCAAACTGGAGGAGTGATTAGCTTGTCTTAAAGCATGCACAGATAATATTGTTAATTGTGAACTGTAATCTACTACCAGGATACCCCTTGTGAAATGCTTTTTGTCTTCCTGTAAGTTCTGAAAAATATTCCAAATTACTACTTTCCTTTGGAATTAAAACTTTCAGACTCCTCCTATAAACACATCAAAGAATGATATAAATCAAGTGACAATCGTATAATGAAAACTAGATTTCCATGCTGTCATCTTCAGTATGCTCTCGGTTGTAAAACAGCCCTTGAAATGCCTAAGCCACGCAAAGCAACCTACCTTGTAGTTGAGTTAACTTTGTTATGATTTCCGGTCTGTTAAAAGGGAAGCAAGTAATTTTCTTAAAGCAATTGCACTAACTCCAAGAAAAGACCTTTACAAATTCGAATAGTTTTTATTTGTCAGGTCTTTTGGGGAAATTGGTCTTTTTTCTCCCGTTTTTATTGTGAATACAATGGGGCCCAGATCCCCGCCTGCTGTCCTTTTATCAGGGTGCTTGCAAAACTCTTGAACCTTTGATAGTCCACCCTGGGCTCCCTCCCTCTTGGGAGCAGGGTGCGAGTTGCCCAGGAGATAAGAGGGACACATTCCTGTGGAGCTGAGCCTGGGCGGGCCCTCAGGGGGATGGGAATGGCCTAGGCTTCTGGACAGATGGGTTCTGATATCAGCACATCAGCCACTATTTGAGGAATCATACTTAGGGTATAAGTTGTTCTCATTTATTACTATCATTCATATTTATTTTAGAAAGGAATGCAGAAGATAACTGAGTTTGAGTGCCAGAGCCACCATGTTGTAATCGTGTGGCCTTGGACAAGATTTGTGACCTCTCTAAGCCCCCATTTTCTCACCTGTAAAATGAAGGTGAATCATAAACTCTATAGCATAAGGTTGTGAAGATGAAATCCTACATATGAAGTGTGTACCAAAGTGCCTGACCCACAGTGGGCTCTGATTTGTCTTGCTAGAGCTATGATTTAATATCAGTTCCGTCTCTCTGTAAGTGAGGTTCCAGCAGTGGGCATTCTTTGGAAGTCCTAGGGGACAGATGAAAACCACAGAAACCCCAGGGAATAATTCTGGGCTTCAGGATTACAATGCCATTAGCTTGGTGCTACCAACATAAAAAGATAATATGGACCTTTATAAAATTGGCCTCCTGGGTCTTTTTTGTTTGACTCAGATCTAGAGTTTGTGAAGTTAAACCCCTCCCCCACTGCATAGACCTCCATGCCTAGTAAATTTCGTTATAAACACCACTCAACCATTAAAGCCCAAATGAAGTCAAGTGGGTATTTGATTACAGCTTTGATTAATGGAACCCAGACCTAAAGTAACTGTAACCATTCCGGATTCTTTAAATCTTGAAAACATTTGAGAGCCAAAACACCGTGTGTGTAAGTCATTGAAGTAATTGATGCCCCTAAGAAAGCGACCTTATTTCCACTCATTTTAAAGTCTGCAGACTTTTTCTTAGGTATTTGTTTTCGTTCCCTCCCCATCAACAAGAGAGAATTTTTCCGAACATCGGTCCTCTGTGCTATCTCAGTTTATTCTGTAAACAGCCTCCCATATAATCTATGAAATCAAAGGCAGGCTTATCAGGCAGGCGAGAATACTTTCTATCCTGGTGCATCAAAGTTGCTAGACAAGCTGCCAGAACAGATCAGGAAGCTAAATCTTTGTGGAGGTCTCACGGTCAGTTTGAATTTGTGTGAATTAAATGCTCTTTCATAGGATACTATGAAAAGGTAAGAATTGCAATTTTAGGGAAAACTGGTGGGGGTATTTGTGATAGGAGACAGCAATCAGACACATGACAGGTTCATTTGAAGATTAAGTGATGATCATCAGGAAGATGTTGGAAAATTGGGGCCAAAAGGGCTGTCACTCACACTTTACATGCCGTTTAGTCCCTCATGTTTAAAGAGTTTCTTTTTTCAGCTATTGCATTGTTTCCCCATGAGCTTTTTTTTTTTTTTAAGTATTTCATTTTCAATGAAACTAAATTATTTCTCTAGTTTTAAATTGACATTGCCATTTGGCAGGGGTGAGAAAAGCATTCAAAGTTAAAATGTGACTCCTGTTTCAAGGAAGAATCTGATCTAAGTACTTATCTCTGAACTCAATAAGATTTTGATCCTTAAAATAAAAGTTGCAATATACAAATTTTTAAAACAATCATTTGTGCTCTTGCTGTGTGACTATATCAAATGTTATTTTGTCCTATCAGGAAGTTATAAAAGTAATTGAATATTAGAGAGGGCTCCAATTTCCTTTGTGTACAAGAACACTGTAAAATATTAAACAGGCTGTCCAGGACTATTATTCATCGGAGGTAACTAAGGCTTATTTTATTTTTTATTTTAATTTTGATTTGAAATAGAATACACTGCTTATTTTGCGGACAACTGTACTTCGTTCCTCGTTGCTGTTTCTGTGTCACCGAAAGGAGACACCGTAGGCTTTTATTTCTTGGCACTGTGTGTGGAGCTCCCTAATGTTCAACGTAAGGATTATTAGAAGAATAATTGTTCTCAGTTTGTTCCACGAAGAATTAGAGACACCTGACAGTACCATAGGAGTGTGCCATTTCACCATAAAATACTTTACATTAAATTTAAGTGAAAAATTTAAATATAAAGGTATTTTAAACTACTCGCTTTTAAAGAAGTTTCTAATACTTGTCTCTATTACGGATATTAATGGGTTCAAAGAAACTCATTAAATATGTTAATTGTTTGGAAAAAAATATTCATCCACCCATCAGTGAGTGGTTGCCTATCTTTGCTAATGTTATTTCTTTGCTCCGTAGGCGTCTAAATACTTTAAACAAATGTGCGGTGATGAAGCTAGAAATTAGTCCTCATCGGAAGAGAGTGAGTATATAAATTATATAGTAGGATGGGTGGGAAAGGGGCAAGCCAAAAACCAGATGACATGCTTGTTTTGTAATAGGTTTTGTATCTCAAACTCTTATTTTCTAGTTTTGCAAGTATATACATTTTTGATATTATAATCTAGTCAAGTTTACCAAAGACTATAGCCTTATGTAATTGAAACCAATAGCTGCAGCTGGCCAATAAATTATTTTATGTGCTGTTTTTGACCTGAGCAGATCATCTGTTATTTTGCCTAATAAACTCAATGCCTACTACATAGTAAAGGGATGAGGCTTTAGGAATCCCAGTGCATTTTTGCATCGCTCCCTAGAGAAAATAAAGCTAAAGTTCTTTTCAAACCCTTCTGTCTTCCCAGATGTAAGGGACTGTGTTGCAAAACTGTAGAGAGACGAAAGGAAAGGCTGGCTGGTGGGATAGTGAAGAATAAGAGATTGGGAGGGAGGAAAGGAGTTGAGGGAGGAGAGGACAGGAAATCCCACACATTGTAGTCAAATGGTGGCACGTAACTGAATTGGGTGGTATTTTCTTCTGCGTGTGAGTTGTGAGGGCCTTTTATGAGATCTTAGGAGAAGAGGTGGGTGTAGCACTGGGAGTGAATGTCTCAAATTAGAGTAAACAGGGAAAAGTTTGGTCAAAGAATATATTTCTCTGACTGTTCAGAGTACGAATTTTAATTATCCTAGAGTCCATGACCTGCAAAAAGTTGCCTTCTTGGGGAGTTAAACCTTTTAAACAAATGAACTGGAACCTCAGCACCCAATGAGCTGTGCAGAAGAGCCCTCCAAGTCAGCGTTTAATGCTCTCTACTCATTGTCCTGTGAAACTCGGGTCATAGGATATTTTCCACACCAGTGGGAAGGATATGTATCATGCTGAATGGTGCCTTTTGATATCCTGCCAAAAAGGCCAAGATGCAATAGTCCATGTGACAGCACATCCCTGAGTCCTGAACATAAATCAGGGGTCATCAGCAAAGATGTTATTTGGTGCTTACGAATGTTATGTGCTGTCAGGGCCTGGTATTTGTGAAGCCTTGTTAAATGGCCTGGAGGAGGTCTGATGTTGAAACTCCCCAGGACAATGTGGCCTGGGCTCTAGCCCCCCTGCCTGGTGCAGTGGGCAGGGGGCGGGGTGGGGGGGAATGAGGACCAGGTAAGAGGCTACAAAGAGGCTTTAGTGGACAGAGCTGCGTGATGGCTCACCTCGTCCCATGTCCCCATTAGTCAGGTAGGAGATCTTGTGAATTTTTAGAGTGGCTACAGATTTAAGTTATCACTCTTCTTAGTGTTTGAAAACTACCTTTTTAATTGCAAAAGGGAATCTAAACACATGCTAACAACAGACAGCAGAACCAGAGGCCATCCAGAGGCAGTCCTACCGGTTGCTGACTCCAGTTCAAAATATTTTGCATGCCTGGAATTTTCACTGATCTCAGAGGTTTCCTCTGTGAGTAATTAAAAAACAGCCTGTAGATCCCACGTCTCCATAAAATTACTCTTATTTAGCTTGCAACATTTGATCAGGCTTTCTCCTTTTAAATACATCTTTGTTATTGAAAAAAAAAAAAGAAAAGTAAGAAAGTGTAAGGGGGGAATAGAACCTGGTGGCATGTTCTTAGCAGTCTGGTCCTTAGAACACGCCCACTCCCTGCTGGCTGCCAGTCCCAGTGTGTCAATGGCTTCTTTCTGTCTTTGCAGAGTGAAGATTCAGACGAGGATGAGCCTTGTGCCATAAGTGGCAAATGGACTTTCCAGAGGGACAGCAAGAGGTGGTCCCGGCTTGAAGAGTTTGATGTCTTTTCTCCAAAGCAAGACCCCATCCCCGGGTCCCCAGACGACTCCCACCCGAAGAATGCCGCGAGCCCTGGGGGCGTGCTGATGGACCTCGGCGAGCACCAGGAGGTGTCCTCCGTCCGCAGCCTGAGCAGCACCAGCAGCCTCCCCAGCCAAGCACCCCCCAGCGAGGACACTGCAACCCCCCGGACTAACTCTGTCATCAGCGTCTGCTCCTCCAGCAACTTCGCGGGCAATGACGACTCTTTCTGCAGCCTGCCCTCTCCCAAGGAACTGTCCAGCTTCAGCTTTAGCATGAAAGGCCACGAGAAGAACGCCAAGTCCAAGACGCGCAGCCTGCTGAAACGGATGGAGAGCCTGAAGCTCAAGGGCTCCCACCACGGCAAGCACAAGGCGCCGTCCAAGCTGGGCCTGGTCATCAGCGGGCCCATTCTGCACGAGGGGGTGGACGAGGACAAGCTGAAGCAGCTGAACTGCGTGGAGATCTCCGCCCTCAATGGCAACCGCATCAACGTCCCCATGGTACGAAAGAGGAGCGTCTCCAACTCCACGCAGACCAGCAGCAGCAGCAGCCAGTCTGAGACCAGCAGCGCCGTCAGCACGCCCAGCCCTGTCACCAGGACCCGGAGCCTCAGTGCCTGCAACAAGCGGGTCGGCATGTACTTAGAGGGCTTTGATCCCTTCAATCAGTCGACTTTTAACAACGTGGTGGAGCAGAACTTTAAAAACCGCGAGACCTACCCGGAGGACACCGTGTTCTACATCCCTGAAGATCACAAGCCTGGCACTTTCCCCAAGGCCCTCTCCAATGGCAATTTCTCCCCCTCAGGGAATAACAGCTCTGTGAACTGGAGGACGGGAAGCTTCCACGGCCCTGGCCACATCAGCCTACGGAGGGAAAACAGCAGTGACAGCCCTAAGGAACTTAAGAGGCGCAATTCCTCTAGCTCCGTGACCAGCCGCCTCAGCATCTACGACAACGTGCCGGGCTCCATCCTCTATTCCAGCTCAGGTGACCTGGCCGACCTGGAGAACGAGGACATCTTCCCTGAGCTGGATGACATCCTCTACCACGTGAAAGGAATGCAGCGGATAGTCAATCAGTGGTCGGAGAAGTTCTCAGATGAGGGCGACTCTGACTCGGCCCTGGACTCAGTCTCTCCGTGTCCGTCCTCACCAAAGCAGATACACCTGGATGTGGACAATGATCGGGCCACACCCAGTGACCTGGACAGCACCGGCAACTCCCTAAATGAACCCGAAGAGCCCTCCGACATCCCAGAAAGAAGGGATTCTGGGGTTGGGGCTTCCTTGACCAGGTCCAATAGGTAAGAGCTTTTCTCCTCCCTCCAGACTGGGGAGAGGGGATGAGAAAGAAACTTCTTCTGCTTGTTCTATGGGGGGAGGGGAGATGAGCTTAAGTCTGGCATTCGTAGCCTTGTAAATTCCTGAGGAACGTGTCAGACCAGGAAACGCCAATATTCAAAAAGAATGGGTATCATTGCGTGGGTACAGGGTTCCAGATGAGGAAGAGGAAAAGAATTCTGGAGATGGATGGTGGGATGGTTGCACGGCAGTGTGAATGGACGTCATGCCACTGCACTGTACACTTAAAAATGGTTCAAATGAAAGCTGGGCATGGTGGTGTGCGCTTGCAGTCCCCCTACTCGGGAGGCTGAGGCAGGGGGGTGGCTTGAGCCCACAAGTTCTAGGCAGCAGTGAACTGTGATCAGGCCACTGCACTTCAGTCTGGGCTACAGAGACCTTGTCTCAAAAAAAAAAAAAAAAAAGACAGTTAAAATGGTAAATTTTATGTTGTGTGTACAGGGGGGAAAAAAGAATGAGATAGAAATTGAGTCCTCTCGGTTCCTAAGATGCCAGCGAGCAGTTCGTTGCTGATTTCGTGTCACTCACTGTCCTCTACTCTTCTGTCACAGGCACAGACTGAGATGGCACAGTTTCCAGAGCTCTCATCGACCGAGCCTAAACTCTGTATCACTGCAGATTAACTGCCAGTCTGTGGCCCAGATGAACCTGCTGCAGAAATACTCGCTCCTAAAGTTAACGGCCCTGCTGGAAAAATACACACCTTCTAACAAGCACGGTTTTAGCTGGTGAGAGTTTAAACTGTCATTGAAAGCGGTATTTTTAGTCAACTCCTCGGGGCTGTCCCCACACTAGCATATGACAGTTCCGTCCTTGATGAATATCTTTAGTCTGTCATCCTACTGCAATCACTCTCTGCATTCCTGAGGTCACATTTGACGCTGCTAAAGCCAGGGTAGTCTTAGGGAATTATCAGCATAGGTTGGTTGATTGATTTTTCAGTTTTCACTGAGTGACAAATTGCCAGTTGATGGGGTGAGGATAAGGTGCATTACTCTTACATCACATGGTGTGGGCGTCTCCTTCCCAGTGGTAGAAATAACCCACTGTAGGTAAATATATGCACAGTATCAGATCATATTTATGGAAGAAAGGAAAGAAAAATGTTAAGATGTTATGAGGCCATCTCTGAAATGCTTGGTTTACAGTACCTGGCCTTATAACCTTATTCATGCATGTTTTGAGAAATCATTTTGGATGTATTTGCAGCATCACTCAAAAATCTACCTGAGGGGGTCAGGGGAAAAAAAAAAAAATCTGCCTGTGCAAAAGAGTTGAAGCTATGTTTTTTTCCCAGCAAAGACTCTCCAACAGGGAATAATAAGTTTAAGGAATTCACTACACTTAAATATAGACTAAAATATAAATAAAGATGAAGTGTAATAGATGAATTGTTCATAATTACTTTTAAAAATATAGTCCTTAGTGTATAGTATGAGACACAGAATGTCAGGCTGGATGGGTCGTGGATGTGGCCCAATTGGTGCACACCTTAATCTTTCTGCTATCTGTACAAAGCAGAGGAATGTCTTTAGATTGACATCTCAGTGCATTTCACAGTGTCAGCCGGGTAGCCTCAAGTCTTTACAGTAATCCGAGTCTTTATTACCCAGTTGCACAACTGCTGCGTTTTATACAGTTGGAGATCAGCCCATTGCATCAGTAGTTCTCTGTGTCAAACTCAAGTTGCTTGAGAGAGTCGGCAAAGCAACGTAACTGTTCCTTCTCTCCCCAGCTCCTCCTATCCTTGGGACCCATAGTGAGTTTAACTTCAGCATCAAAGCACCTCCTGTTCAAAGGCTGTTATTATGTGAGCCTTGCTAAATACAGAAGTTGTTTGTTCTGAATGACAGAAATAAGTATTGACCGGTTTATCCTCACATGCTTCAGATTCTCGGCGGGGATCGTAATGTGTTCTTTCCACATTCCGCCGCTGGGCTTTTCTCCCCCGACAAAGCGAGTATTATGCACACTTATGGCCATGATGCCATATACTTAACTGTATGGAAATACAAGCCGGGCTCTGCTCTTTGCTTTATACCTTTCCTACAGCTATAAACAGCAACGTGTCGTGGCTGTTGGTAAGCACTCAAAAGTCAAAGCCGTCGGTCTTCTGCAGAGCTCCTCTGCGCTTGGAGTAATATTTTCCCTCCTGGCTATTTAAAACTACATATTTTAGATTCTCATTGCTGAATTGCCCACCCCCTTCCCACCAAACCCACAAGAATCTAAAAGTCCATAATGCTTCTTGAGTTCTGGTCAGTTTTTCCAATGAGTCGAAACCAAATGGAAAAGCCTAGCACTGTGGGATCCGTGGAGTAGGGACAACTTCTGCACAGAGTTCTTTTCCTGTTTGGCTTTGCCCTTTCTTGTCCTGTTCAGAGAGGTCATTTGTAGAGCTGAAATTTCTGCTTGACAGCCTTAAACGCATGACATCAGTTTCCTGCTGTTGCATATACCGCTGGGGCTCGGGGTTGGGGGAAGACCTGGTTTCAGGACCCTAGGGAGACTGAGATAGGCTCACAAAACCCCCATTGTTCCTTTTCCATCTTCCTTTAGAAACCTAAAGATGTTATATTCTCCAGGGACATCAGGAGGAGAATTTATTTTGACTTGGGATCATTCACTGTTGAACTCTGGAGTCAGTTTTCATTGTGTTAGATCAACATTGTGTGTTTGCCATTTTCTCATCCAGTGTTACCTGAACCTTGTTACCTTAAATGCTTTAGAGCTCATCAAGAACTCAGAAGAGATTCTTATCCTTTTTCAAGACAAATAGGAACTTGTTCTTCACACTCTATCAGAAGCACATAATTAGGTGCATTAGAAGCACGTATTGTTTGTTGATTTCTGCCATTTTGTGAGGAAACCCTTCAATTCCCTTAAGGTAGTAGACCCCAGTTCTCAAGGTTAACAGTAGAAGGACCCCAAGGAAATGTGAGTGGGCCTCACATCCCCAACTCTTAGAAGATCTAAAACAGCACTGTCCAGCAGAACTGTCTTTGCTGGTAGGAATGTTCTGTATTTGCACAGGCCAATACAGTAGCTACTGGCCACAAATGACTGGGTAGGGAGCCCTTGAGATGTGGCTGGTATAACTGAGGAACTGAATACATCATTTTGTTAAATTTCAGTGTAAACATCCACACACTTAGCACAGATCTAGAGCCCACAGGGTTTACCTGCAGTGATAAGACAAATGTAGAGGGATGAGTAAACCTATCTCTCCCACTACCCCCACCGTGTTCTTTAAACAGGGCTGTGCCCAAGTTCATGAAAAGGATCAAGGTTCCAGACTACAAGGACAGGAATGTGTTTGGGGTCCCTCTGACGGTCAACGTGCAGCGCACAGGACAGCCCCTGCCGCAGAGCATTCAGCAGGCTATGCGCTACCTCCGGAACCACTGTTTGGATCAGGTGAGAGCCACTGCCTGTGGGTGCCACGAACTCAGGGGAGCTCAGGTGTGAGCTCAGTGTTCCCAACGCTGAATGTTTTTCTTCCAACAGGTTGGGCTTTTCAGAAAATCAGGCGTCAAATCCCGGATTCAGGCTCTGCGCCAGATGAACGAAGGTGCCATAGACTGTGTCAACTACGAAGGACAGTCTGCTTACGATGTGGCAGACATGCTGAAGCAGTATTTTCGAGATCTTCCTGAGCCACTCATGACAAACAAGCTCTCAGAAACCTTTCTGCAGATCTACCAATGTGAGCATCCTTTGATCTTGGGGTTGTTGGTGTTGGGAGAAAGTGGGAACAACTGATGCTTAGGTTCCTTTGATGTCGTTCTTGTGACCAGAGGACCTGCGTGGTGACTTCTTGGAAACACATGTCATCAATTTCCTCCTTGCTTCCTTGTTCATGGAGCAGGTAGTTCTGTCTGCTTATTGAACGATGGGAAAATAAATTTCCCAGTCTTTAACGACTGTAAAAATTCTACATTTTTACATCCTGATCTCCTTTTTTTCTTTCGTCTGTTTCTAGAACACTGTTATCTAAGATGCTCAGATAAAGATCAGATACCAAAATTTCTCTCTCTCTCTCTCTGCCTCGTCTGCAGAAATTTCAGTGGCTTCACAATCTCTCTCTAGCATGGTTGTTGTATTTAAAATTTCACAGGTGTCTTGTGTGTTTTATCTTGCTGTAAAATGAATAAATAATCTTTTACTGTTATTCATCTCAGTCTCTGCCAGAAATACTTGGGAAAACAATACCCATGCCCTTCTCACTTTTATGTAAAGCTTAAAGCAAACAGTTGTCTAAATTAATGATCAAGATCAGGATTGTAGCTTTTACAGCCTTATGTTTTTCTTGGCTCACTGCGGTATTATAGCAATGCAGTTTAAAAGCAGCCTCTCTTAGTGTTCAAATTGTCTTTAGAACCAGCGCATTGGACTTTATTTTATGAGAAATGGAGCTGGTCTGGATTATTTCATTAGTTGTTTCATCCTTTCATATTTTATGAAAACACAGGTCACATTTTCCCGGCCAAGGTATTTGTTATGTATTGTAACCATGGAGCTGTTTAATCAGTGTGTCCTATGGAGCTGCATTTGAGTGACGTGATTTTTCCACCACATGCTTTTTAAAGGATTTTTCTAGTAAAGGAGACCTGAAGGTTGAGTTTAACATTTTGTACATGGCGACTATTGTATGGGTTTACTTGCATTTTTATATATTTGCATATCTATATGCATTTTTAATAGCCTCTCAGTATGCTTGCTAAAATTTAAGAAATTCCTACTTCAATGTATCTGTTGTTTAATTTGACTATTTTAGCAACTTACTTTGCCCATTTCAAGAATGAGCAAATCAGTTAAACTTAGGAAAGTCCTCAAAGATACTAAACATTTTATAGTCAAGGCGAAGAAATCTCAGTTCTTATCCTCTGTCATGTGTCGCAAATAAGGTTTTCCATTGACACTAAACAAAAGTATAAAGTCTATAATGTTTTCAGTAATTGAGATTGGTAAACGAGCAATTTTTGAAAGTGCTTAGGGAAGAAAAAAACTGTTTTGTAAACTAAAAGAACAGGCATTCTCTGGACCTAAACTCTGAGGTGGATTTAAGAGTGTTTTGGTATTGTGGGTGTTTAAAATTTTTTAACTCCTCCAAGAGGCAGGAAATACTTGAGGGCAGAAATGCTGGTGGCAATTCATAATTTTTTCCGTACTGCCCTCTAGTATGTTTTCTGCAAGTGCTTGTTCAGTACTGGGCCGAGGTATTTGATGCTGATATTTGCTTTGGGACATTTCCTTGCAATGTGCATGGAAAATCACCATGTTGATGGGAGAAATGCTGGTGTCGTGCAGATGTACCCAAGGACCAGCGCCTGCAGGCGATCAAGGCGGCCGTAATGCTCCTGCCTGATGACAACCGGGAGGTTCTCCAGACCCTTCTTTATTTCTTGAGCGATGTCACAGCGGCTGTAAAAGAAAACCAGATGACTACAACCAACCTGGCCGTGTGCTTAGCGCCTTCCCTCTTCCACCTCAACACCCTGAAGAGAGAGAATTCCTCCCCAAGGTACGGGCTGGGTGGGAGGTGCAAGCATGGGCTCTGTTTCTCAGACTGAGGCCTGTCACTATGTTTTTGTTGGATTCTTACCTGAACCAAGCAAAAATGAGTTAGACCACCTTCGTGCACAGCCCACACACCTCCACAGCACGCAGCCTCTTCTCCTCTCAGCCCTGGGGCTGCGACTTTCTAGACAATCTGATAACAACCTGATCATGAGAGAATGAGCCTTGGATTCCTGCTCTGCCTGGCAAGTGTTTGCTCTTGAGGCAAGTCTCATAGTGTCATCGTACTTTCTGCCAGCAAAGGAGCGTGCAGGTTTACTGGCCTAAAAAACTGGATGGAAAATAAGATTCCTGCCACCTTGGCCTCTGCGTGGTGAGGAAAGCCAAACTCTTGGCCTGTGCCGGAAGTTGAAAGGAAATAGCCTAAAAGAACCAAGAATAATGTCGAGCCTCAGAAGTCGATTCTATTCAGGATCTGGCCGAAGCCAATCGTTTGCAAAATTTCTGCCTAGAACATGTGTATATGAGATAGGGGTGGTCTGGAAAAAGTCAAGGAATCTTGAAAAATAACGAAAAGGCTGATACTTGCTGGGCACTTACTCTGGGTCGGGTACAGAACGGTCCCTTTGCATTCTTCATCTCATTTAATCCCTATAACAGTCACAGGAGGTGAAGGCCCTGTGAGCATCTATTTGACAAATGAGGAAAGAGAGGCTTAGGGAAGTCAGTTCTGTAAGCAGCTTGCCCACATCAGGCAGGAAGAGATGGCAGGGCCACGTTGAGCTTCTTACTTCCATGACTATTTCATGTAAAGACCTTCTAGTGGAGCGTATGAGAAAGTAGTTCACAAACCGGACTTAACCCGCCCAGACTAAATCCATCCTTTCCCTCAGCTCTAAAGGAGCTTGAAAAGCATTTCTTAGCTAGAGCCATGGGGCCTACTTGTTCTAGTTGAAGTTAGCTTTGCATATGAAAGCCGTACAGTGCTTAAATACCCTTTTAACTAGTTCTAAGAGCTTACTGGGGCATTGCAGCTGCAATGGGATAGAGAACTAGAGAGAAGCAGAAGAGAGAGATCAGATAAGATTAAGACAAAACCCCTAAGAAACAATAGATGTGTCCCTCACCTCTGGGAGGTGTTCCTGTGTATTTAAACAGATAAGAATAGGGACGCCCTTTCCCCAAGTTCCAGTGACTCCCTCCCCATGCCCTTCTAAGCTGCCTCTTCCTCCCCCCACCATGCATACGTAGACCTTACAAGCTGCCCTATTTAAAATAGAAACCTATTGAACAAAGTGGCTTTAAATCACCCGGATTTCATTATAAACAAGTCTCTTTAATATTGTCCTGTGTGTTGTTGATAAAACTCCGAGAATCACAGGTGACCAAAGTCAAAGCTCTCCTGAACCAGTTAACAAGTAGGTTCCAGTAAAGCGGGTTTTTTTGGCTGTCTTTGAATAATACATTGGTTGAAAGTATATAAGTATCTGAATCCTTCCTGTATTTCTTCTACCTAGGGTAATGCAAAGAAAACAAAGTTTGGGCAAACCAGATCAGAAAGATTTGAATGAAAACCTGGCTGCCACTCAGGGGCTGGCCCACATGATTGCAGAGTGTAAGAAGCTTTTCCAGGTAAGGAGTTGGGAAAGTTGGCTGCTTTGTAAAGGATAACGTGATTAAGTACAAAATCCTAGGCTTGATACTTGATCACAGCTGGAGATTGTATACATGGCCTGAAAATGTCTTATTTATATGTTATAACGTATACGCTTGTTAGAGTCAATGCTTAATGAAATTGCCCACCTTCGGGATGCTCCTTTAAAAGCAACAAATTGCCTGGAACTAAAAGTCTGCATCGAAAAACCTTGCCTTGATCAATGTAACTTAGTCCCCTATTCTAACTTTTCCAAAGTTACACAGGAATAACCTTTTTTTTTTTGAGATAGAGTCTGTCTCTGCTGCCCTGGCTAGATTGCCTTGGTGTCAGCCTAGCTCACAGCAGCCTCAAACTCCTGGGCTCAAACAATCCGCCTGCCTCAGCCTCCCAAGTAGCTGGGACTACAGACATGCGCCACCACGCCCAACTAATTTCTTTCTATTTTTAGGAGAGACGGTGTCTCACTCTTTCTCAGGCTGGTCTCTAACTCCTGAGCTCAAGCTACCCTCCCACCTCAGCCTCCCAGAGTGCTGGGATTACAGGCATGAGCCGCACCTGGCTGGCGATAAGCTTTTTAGATACATTTATGGAGGTGATCTGTTTATAACCTTGTGTTACCACATGAGGTTGGCAGGGATCCCCCACCATCTGTGGGAAGATGCCCGCACTGCCTTGAGCATCCAGGCCATTGTTTCTGCCCTGCCTCTTCCTCTGATGTTGCAGATAGGTGGACTCCTTATTGTCCCTCATGTTCCACACAGGTTCCTGAGGAAATGAGCCGCTGTCGTAATTCCTATACCGAACAGGAGCTGAAGCCCCTCACCCTGGAAGCCCTGAGCCGCCTGGGTAATGCCGAATCCACTGACTACCAGCACTTCCTCCAGGACTGTGTGGATGGCCTGTTCAAAGAGGTCAAAGAGAAGTTTAAAGGCTGGGTCAGCTATTCGACTTCGGAGCAGGCTGAGCTGTCCTATAAGAAGGTAAATCTTCTTCTCCCTGTTGTCGGCCAGTCAAGTTCCAGTGGTCAGGACTCAGGTTCCTCAGAGATGAGATTCCTTTGCCAGCCATAATCCTATGGGGATCTATAGCCCAGACCCTGGCAGCGCTGGGCAGCCAAGGAGGTTCAGGTTCCCCAGATAAGAGTGGAAACCTGTCAAGTGAGGAATAACACTCACCTGGTGTGACACTTGTAAGAGGATTTCAAGCTATTTCTAATGAAATCCTTTGGTTCTACAGAATCACACTCGAGTTCCCCAAATGTTTTACTCCTGGTGTTGAGTTTTTGGTATTTTATGACATGTTCAGTAGGAGGTATTTGTTGTTATTTTCTCTACCACCTTGAAAATAACGAGAGCAGGTGGATAGCCATGGAGGCTTTGGGGTGCAAATGGATGATCTTACTTTGTTACATTCGCTCTGATATAGGTTTGAGAAAAACAAAGAATTTGACTTGACTAGAATTGACAACAGAATTGTTCACTTTCTGACTTGCTCTTGAATATATTTCGGGACAGCAGCCTATGAAAGTCGTAGATTGATTAGCCTTTGACATATGACCTGGTCCTCAACTAACAATTTGTCTTCTAAGTCTAGATATGAATGGGTTATCCTAGCACTGAAAAATAACACCCTCTTTTCAGGTGAGTGAAGGACCCCCGCTAAGGCTCTGGAGGTCAACCATCGAAATTCCTGCTGTGCCTGAGGAAATCTTAAAGCGTCTGCTTAAAGAACAGCACCTCTGGGACGTAGACCTGTTGGATTCGAAAGTGATCGAGATCCTGGACAGCCAGACTGAAATTTACCAGTACGTCCAGAACAGCATGGCACCCCACCCTGCTCGGGACTACGTGGTTTTGAGGTGAGAGCTTCAGAATTGTTTATTGTGGCAGGAATGACTCGATACCAGCACTGAGCCTGTATGTCACTGAATCTTACAAGATGGTAAAATCATTTAAAGTAGAACATAAGCCTCCAGAAAAGGAGTGAACCTTTGCAAATATAGGAAATATATCTATGTTTATTCCAGCAGTGTGTTCTTCATTGAGAATGGTTTGAACTCTTTTGGAACTAATCTCAGAAAGAGAGGCCTATTTAAATGAACATGCTCATTGGTGGCAGATTTTTGCCCCTTTTAGGATAGATTTTTCTAGTTAGAAACAGCTAGTGAATCAATAAGCCAGGAAATAACATTTGAGTCCCAAGGGAGATGTGGTTATGGCTGATTTATATGTAATTCGTAAGTTCTCTGGAGATATTATTGAAAGAGGAATTCTAAAAATCTTAGAGGAAATGTCCCATTGAGAGTCCAGAACTTTTCAGACAAGCAGTGCTCCTTTTGGGTGTCCATGTTCTAAGACATTTGTGAAATATAAAAATGGTTTTAAGCTCCACTTCAAATGAGTTCTGTTTTCAAGGAGAAGACTTTCTGAGCACACACACCCCCTATAGAAGTGGTTTTGTACAGAATTCCTTATTCAGGAGTCCTTGGAGAGTAGTGTCTTATTCTGTTTTGTGTTGCTATAAGAGAATACCACAGACAGGGTATTTTATAATGAATGGAAATATATTTGGCTTATGGTTCTGGAGGCTTCCAAGGCCAAGATCGAGGGGCCATATCTGGTGAGGACCCTCTTGCTGTGTCATCCCCATGGCAGAAGGGCAAAGAGAAGGCAAGAAAGCAAAAGAACGAACTTGAAGCCTCGAGCTCTTTTGTAATCAGCATTAATCCACCTTGCATTAGGCCCCACCTCCCAACATTGGGGATTAAATTTCCAGCACATGCTTTTTGGGGAACATATTTACACTACAGCAAGTAGTTTAGGGGGTGCCATTTACCCAGGCCTGGGTCACACAGCCCAGACACTGAGCCTGGCCCCTCGGCTGTCTCCCCTAAGAGTGAGGCACCGTTTTAAACTTGGCTTCTAGAAAATACCATTTCCCTTCCCTCTGGTTTTGTCTCTGCAGAACCTGGAGGACTAATTTACCCAAGGGAGCGTGTGCCCTTTTACTCACCTCCGTGGATCATGACCGGGCGCCTGTTGTGGGCGTGAGGGTTAATGTGCTCTTGTCTAGGTATTTGATCGAACCCTGCGGGCCGGGAAAATCAAAACTCACCTACATATGCAGAGCTGATTTAAGGTACGTTCTGATTCTGATTTTTTGACACAATGTGAGGGCCGTGAAGAAGATTCAGACTTTTTGTCTGATGTAAAGAATGTCTTCCACGACTACATCCTTGTTGGTTACTTCATGAAGAGTGGTGCTCATAAAGTCGCATCTTAGTGTGCGTTGGTCTTTTGTGTACCACTTCCTAATTTGGATCCCTTAGAAATATGTGCTACAAAAGCAATGCAAATATGGTAGTTCTGCCATGAATTTAAAGCCACAGGAAATGATAGATTTTATGCGTTTGAACTAGCAAGCAGATGTTTCTCATTTTATTTCAGTGCTTTCTAACTTAAATAATTCATCTGCTTTTCCTTCCTGCTACAGGGGCCACATGCCAGAGTGGTACACAAAATCTTTTGGACATTTGTGTGCAGCTGAGGTTGTAAAAATCCGGGACTCCTTCACTAACCAGAATACTGAAACCAAAGACACCAAATCTAGGTGATTACTGAAGCAAAGCAACTGTGTCCACCATCCGGGTGTTCATTTGTAGAACCTTGACAGTCCCTGGAAGAATGGGTTCCGCGTCTGATCCTCAAAACTACAAGTTGGAGTGTAGGAATTGACTATAGCAATTTGATACATTTTTAAAGCTGCTTCCTGATTGTTTAAGGTCTATATTAATAGACCTTGACTGGAATATATAAGACTGTGCAAAAAAAAAATGTATTTGTATTCTCATTCAGATTGCTTCTGAGAAGCAAAACTCTAAATACATTACAGAAGATAATGAAGATACTTTGTTCTCTTGTGATATCAGTGTATGTGTACCTGTGTCATTTTATTCGCAGTGCGTTGAGGGACTGGTGTATCCACTGGAATAGTTGGTACTCTTTGACATGTTTTCTCACTGAGATGAGCAGAGAAAGGTTTGCACAGAGGAGTGTGAATGTGTGTTTGTTGCTGGTTGAATGGCGTAGATGTATAGGTTGGGATGCAGTGTCTGGCACACTGAGATGCCTCCAAGAAGGATATTGACGCATCGGGTTCAGTTTAACCTGGAATATCTGACTACCCACGAATCCATCAGAAAGGGGACCTAAAACCCTTGTCCATTTATTGGGTCCCCCCCCCCGCCAAGTTATTAAGCATATTTCTTCTCCACCAACCTCTTCTGTACTTGAATTCTAGTAGATTTACTCTGATACCCATTTCAAATTTTTTTTTTTTGGACCTGATTGCAAATAGTGATACAGCTTTAACCAGCAGAGATTAGTTCAAGGATGAACCCCCTTAGTCCCAGCCTTACTGGCTCCGAAGCATAGATTTGGTTTTGTTTTTAAGCAGAGGTGTAAAAACTGAGCATTCTAACATTTACTTCTGAATCGAGCATCAAAACTTTTCCCTATTAGAATTCTTTGCATTTTTGTGTTTATAACAGAAACTTTTTTAAGACACTATATGTATGGGAACATAGGAAACTATGTATGTCCCAAGGAAATCCCTGTAAATTCAACCCAGCTACAAAAGGCCCTTTTGTTTTTTTTGGTGGTCCTTATTAACAGCATTCCTGAAAGCTGCATGTGTTTGTTAATTGGGTTTGTTCTTATCAGCAAATAGGTTTTCTGGTTTTATGACTTTCTGCTTTATTTTGGTTTTCTTACATTTCTTTTTCTTTTCCTTTTAGAATGCCTTTGAAATATATTTTAGTGGTAATGGAAAATAGTAATTATAGTAAAACACCAGAAAAACAAAAAAGGCAAATTTTTGGTTTTGGATGGGTGGTCTTTATTCAGGTTTTACTATGGTGGTAAAGATTGACTCAAGAGACAGTATTAGTAAATTTATTTTGTATAAAGGATCAAAAGTGAATAATGTATGAATGAGAGTTGTAAGAAGGATTTTTATTTTATTATAACATAATTTAGTTACCATTGTCAGTGTTATATCAGAGGTTTTTTTGAAGAATTTCACAGGGGGTCAGATGAGAGTTTTAAAATTTGAGTATTTTGGATATCCGTGTTCCTCATGAAGATATACTTGTATATTCAATTTCGATGGCTTCCAGATTTGTAAGATTGTATGTTGTATATACCAATTCTATTAAGAAACATGTGCACATGTCCACTGTGCTTTCAAACATAGATAAAGCATGATAAAGATTATTATTTAAAATATACTGTATTTATACCTCAGATATTCTTTTGGGTTTTGTACCTCAAGGCTTCGTGTTTTGTTTTTCCCTATTGTAAATACACTTTAGGTGAATACAGTCTAAATGAAAAAATAACTAAGTAAAAGGAAGAGGTTTATAACTTTCTCTATATCTGTACAGAATATACTCAATAAGTGCACTATTAAATGTTTAAAGTAAGGGAAAAGTCTGGCCTGCTTTCCTTTTGCATTTCACTCCCACTCTTAAAACCACAGGTTGCGAAGCAAAGCATTCTAGCATCACCTAAAACCAAAAGATAGATTTGCTGAAGGAAAAGTTGGACTGCAAATCATTCCAAGGCCAAACTGCAACTGAGCCACTCACTCACAAACAGGAAACCCTGGTGAAGGTTCAGGAAGCGTGGAGACTCCCTCCAAACAAAGGTCCGGTTAGCAAATGATGGCTGAGAAAGTTAGGAGAGTAGGCAACAGCAACTGAAAGATGCACATAAGCAAAATCAAGGTCACCGGCTGATTCCACGAAAGGTCTCTTTCCCACTGTTTAGCTTCCCTGTTGAAAGGATTCCTTGTGTGTTTGAAAAGAGAAGAATGCAAAGGATATGAACATTTTTCAAGAACTTTGCTGAAGTCACTTATGCAGTATCACCACGGCATACTTGTGTTGACTAATTGCCTAGGTTGTAAGCTCTCTGAGAGCAGGGCTCGTCTCCTACAAGTCTTTATAATCCCCTGCAGCAGCTTTCAGTATTTTGTACCTGTAAGCACCTAATAAATTTATTATTTGCTCAACTGAATTGGTTGCATTAGCTTCTGTTATTTCAAAGGGAAGAGAATCTAGGGTTCCATTGTTCTTAAACTCACTTTCACTCATCACTGCCCGCTTTGAGATTGCAGAGATTGGAAATTTTAAACCTAGTGGAATCTTAAAGTTTAAAATGAAAAAGATGGCATAAATTGTTAAACCTAGTGGAATCTTAAATTGAAATTCACAAAAGATGATAGATACTATACATAGATATTGTGGCTATGGATTCTAAAATGAAGAGTTCTTCGTAATGGCATTTTAACCAATCACACGTCTTACGTACAATGAGATGTCCATTTTAGAAGAGATTTTATTACAACAAATACTTACTTTGGGCACAGGAAGGGGGGAAATCCCAACTCCACTATAATATTTTTAAAAGACGCACACACCAAAGACTTTTTTTTTTATTTGACTCTTGCTCCAGATCTGGTTTGTTTAGAGCTGTGTAAAGATCAAAATGGGTTAAGCCTGAATACCTAATAATACTTTGGTTGTCTGAAGAGCTCTGGAGTCATAAGTTACCAGTAGGTCACAAAGGGCTACCAGGATGGAGTAGCTGCTCCTACAGGCCCTCACTATGAGTTTAGATTGTTTTTGTCACACCACCTGCCATTTGGTTTTCCAATTCATTTAGTCAGTTATTCACAACCAACTATGTACTTCACACTGAAGACAGAGCTGTGAGCAAGGCTGCCACCACCCTGCCCTCACAGATACTAAAACAGAAATGATAGCGCCATGTGGTGAGCATCAGGACAGGTTCTTACACACTCAGAATAGGAGTCTCAGGTCTTAACCTAAACAAACCTCAAGGTAATTGTTCTGTGTACTCAAAGCAGCCTACCTACCAGTGTATAGACGGAATTAGTTGGAAAAATCTAACAAAATTAAATGGATATTAAAGAGATTTTTTTTCAGGGCTGTGGAGACAAGTAAAATTTTTGAAAAGTGAAATCTAAAGAAAAATTAAGGAAGATAATGATCCAAAATTGGTGCTTTGCAACATTGCTAATTAGAGGAATATAGAGAAAGGTTATAGAGCTGTGTGGGATTTTATAGCAACATTCATATGTCTTTATAGCACTTTTATTCACTTTTTGTATCACTGTTTAAGCTTCACCAACATCCCACGAAGCAGAGCATTCTCACCATTCTGTCGTCAGGATATGGCTTAGAGAGTTAGTGACAAATTGAAGTCCCCAGACCCAGAAGAACCAGAGTTCTGATTTCAGCTCAGATACAGTACCCCAGACCATCTGCCATTTCCCAATCTTTCCCTAATCAGGGGGCAGATTTCTCAGTAAATCAATCCCCCATATGGCCTCAGCCCCGAATCAGGAAGAACTAGGAAAATGACGTTTCATAGCAAAGTAACCACATTTGTCAGAGTCCCCCCAAATTACAGTATTCTGTCACTCTATTAGCGAGATGATTAAGGAGAAATTAAATAAGCCGAGATAAATACGAGACAAAAAATGTTTTTCAGTTGATGGCTGAAAGAATTTGTATTTCTGTCTAGCAAGTCGAGCATATGATTTGAAATGTACAAAGAGTCCACTTACCCTCCTCGTGACACACAGCAGGAGGACGTAATTCTCCCCATTGGCAAGCAAAGAACAATTCGATGTGCTCTGATTGCAACCCCTCATCCTCTCTGATCTTGCGTTACTTATGTTTCCGTTACACAGGGAACATCTATAGACAGGCTCCTTGAGCTACAGCCCAGCATTGGAATCCTGGTCTTGTGACTCTTTCTGCAACACCTTATTATGCCCTTCCCACCACGCGAGAATTATCATCAAATGCTACTGAGGTATTTGCAAAGGTGCTTTGAAAAGTAAGGGCTATTCACCTCTAAAAGAGCACTCATGAATGCCAAGTGGAATCTGGTCCAAATGCTTCTTTTACCTCACCTGCCTGTTGAAGCCTACATTAATGATAATAAAGCAGAAATCCCAAACAATGAGATCATGGCATGCATGTCGTCTTGGGGTTCCATCAGAATGAAATTTGCCTGAGGAATTTAAATTCCATTTGCCTAAGGAATGCAAATTACAGAAGATCTCAAAGAGCCTGTGGCAGGAGAAGCTCGGGTAGGTCTGGGCGGTGTCAATGAGTTTGGGCCCATTCTCTAGGGGATGATCAGACTTTTGCAGGCAGGGGGTTTGCTAAATCATGTTGGCAGTTGCAGCCCAAAGTAATTACCTTTGCTGTGTATACACAGTTCCCATTAGAGCAGCTGGTTTGCCTGTCTGGACCCCAAGCTGTGTTGACACCTATAGTATAAACATCTTTTTGCAGAGATTTTTCATCTCCTTTGGACTTTAAAAGAGAGGGGGTGGTTCAAGGCTAGAAATGTTGCTACTTGTAGGAGATTCTCATTTCCTTCTTGCTCCTTCCTATTAAGATACAAAGTATTGTGGAGAGGAAAAGCCTTACCCTTCTTAGGACTCTGAGAAAGGCTATCTTCAGGGTGAGTGACCTGTTCCCATAAAAACAATCTAGTTTCCAAGAAGGTTGTTTCAAACAGCTTTTTGGTTACAGGTATTTTAAAATACAAGTGTGTTTGGCCTAAGTCTGAATAGACTCGTTGAGCTACCATTTATAATAACATTACAATGTGCCAGTCACGTGGATGTATGCTTTATATACAGTTAATATCTCATTTAAATTTCATAGCAGTCTTTTGAAGGAGAACTTAGTAGCCCCATTTTATAGATGAAAAAGTTTAAAGAGGTAGGAAAGCTTGAAGAAATACAGTATCTATATAATATTTGCAAAAGACTCAAGAAATTCTAGAGTAGCATGTAGAACATTCTGCTGTGGTGGAAATTTTCCGTATCTGCCCTGTCTAATACAGTATCCACTAGCACATGTGGCTACAGCTAGTGCGACTGAGGAACTGAATGCTTAATTTTATTTCGTTTTTATTAATTTAAACTTAAATAGCAAGATGTGGCTTGTGGATTCTATATTGGACAATGCAGATGCCGTTTCGAAGATCTAACAGTATTTCCAAGCAGTTTAATCTCCATTGCTCTCTTGTGCCTATAATGACCTTTAAAAAAAAAAAAAAAGAAAGAACAGAAATATGGTAAATATGTGTAAAAATCTAACTGGCCACATTTCAGGTCAGATAACATGGACTCAACATTCCACCAGCTGCAAGATTAAAACTACATCTCTGCCTATGGCCAGTTTCTGAGTTCCTCAAGCTGGAGTTGGATGGCCTCAGGGGTCCCCAACCTATGGTGAGTTGTATAATTATTTCATTATATATTACAATGTAATAATAATAGAAATAAAGTGCACAATAAATGGAACGTGCTCGAATCATCCCGAAACCATTCCCACCCCACCCAGTCTGTGGAAAAATTGTCTTCCATGAAAATGGTCCCTGGTGCCAAAAAGGTTGGGGACCACTATGCTAGAGGATCCACACATCTCCAAAGCAGAGCTAGAGATGTAGCTGATCTGAAAGAACGCCTAGTAATTCAGAATGTTCTCCTCGGCTTGCTGCAAGCAAAAGGACCCTCACAGACACTGCTGTGCCCAAAACCATTGTTGTCCCTTCACGGTCTGTGCCTTTCTGCACAGTTTCCTCGTCTCTAGTATCATGGCTTCTTTTCATGTTGGTGAGACTGGCTGCTCACTCAGAGCCCACTGTCTCCTTCAGTGAAAGGAATTCTTGATCCAGGTTCGATAACAACAAGATGTCTACACCCAAAAGTGAGCAGGAACAACTCTAAGATAAAGATGTATCTTCCATATCTTCCACGGTGGTTTCTAGCATTTTTCCCTCGAAATGATTCATTATCTTCCTTCCTACTTTTTCCAAAGTTTTCGAAGATGTATCATACTCAGCAGTATAATTTCCTAAGAAGTAATGTATTTCAGCGTATACATACATTATTTAAAACTGCAAATCAAGGCTAGAAGTCTCTTAGAAAGAAGCGTGAAATAACTTTTATTGGCACAAGATTTGAGAGTGTTCTCAGTAAAAAGTGGCTTTCTAAGGCTTTTAAAACTGAACACTGCCCAAGGCCATCCACTCCAGGAACCACGTGTCTGTAGCCCACTGAAGCTTCCTTGTTCCCTCAAGCACTTGGCACAGGGGATGATTAATCAAGGAAATGGGAAATTCAACGTCTGTCCCAGAGAAACCAGCTTGTCTTACTTCCAGAGCTAGCGGATAGGATGTATTTTTTTCAATAAGAAAGATAAGCCGAGCTCTATTTGGTTGCAGTGTTTCAAAGTGTAATCACATGAATAGATCACTAATATCCAAGATAGCAGGAAGTTCAAAGTCACACTGTCTGTGATGATGAATAAAGCAAGAAGAAAATTAAATTCCCTGGGACCATGAGAAATGCTGAAATATCTCAAAGAGCTAGAGAATATTTAACTCCAAGACTCAGAATACTGAAAAAGGAATGTTTCCTGCTACCTCCTTTATGGAAAGGAAAGAAGATGCTAAATTTGCAGAAGCAGACCGACCTGGCTGGCAAGGCAGGGTGAGGGTATAGCTGTTGGTTTGGGGGATTTTTTCTTGTTGTTGTTTCTTTTTCTTTTCTTATTTTGTGTTTTCTTTTTCTTTTTTGAGATGGGGTCTTTCTCTGCTGCCCCAGCTAGAGTGCAGTGTGATCATGGCTCACAGCAACCTCAAACTCTTGGGTTCAATTGATCCTCCTGCCTCAGCCTCCTGAGTAGCAGGGGCTACAGGCATGTAGTTCGTTAAAAAACAAACGAAACAAACTAAAACGGCATCCAGGCTGATGAAGTTTGGGAACCCACAGCAAGTGCTCAGTCCGGACTCACTATCCGTGTTAGTGAGCTGGGTGCCACCCAGCAGTGCCACAGGCATCCGCTGTGGTGAACCGAAGAGTCCTGCCTGCTAACAGTTCCAAACATTTCCCCGAAGGAGATGAGTGGAAAGTTTTAAACCCTGCCTAGCTAACTCCAAGTGATTCTTAAAGAGATAGTTCCTCTAAGAAACGCCCCTTTCCTCCCCAACCGCCAGGGTGGACTAAATGTCCTTCCTCTGGGCTCTGTTTGGCCATGTGATTTTGTGTTGTCTGGGTTTGCCTTTTGTTTTGTGTTCATTTGTTTTGGTTTGGGTCTGGGTCTGCTACTAGATGGTAACCTCTTCAAAGGCAGACATTACCTTATCCCTGCCTCTGTCCCCAACACCTAACACAGTGCCTGGCATATTTCCAGAGCTCCAAAATTGTGTGCACCAGAAGACAGACCATCTGCTTGCAATCAGACACGCCTCTGAAGACAGAGGATGAGGAGGAAATGGCGGAGAGGAAGGGCCACCCTGTGGTCTGAGGCTGGTGAGCAAAGGGAACCTCTTTCCGACTGAGGACCCTTCGCTGCAGCATCCCAGCAAAAAGACACCTACCATCCCAAGGTTCCAGGGGGACACGATGAATAACAGATGTGGCTCTTGGTGACTCGGAGCTTCCATCTAATTCGGAAAACAAAGACTAACAATCCACGAGAGAGAATCTTGAGGGCCCGGTGGGTTCCCCGTTCATTAGATTTAAGAAGTAGAGAAAGAGCTAGATTTTGAGTATCTTCTCCTCATTATCTCTTTGGACCCTGGAAGACAATAATAGATCTATAATAAATATGCATTTATCTCAGAGCTGCAATGAACAGAGCCTAGAAGAAATTTAAATCAAAGCAAGACGGACAGAAGCATTTGCTGACTCTTCTTTTTCCTTTTTTGTGCCCCCCCGCCCCCCGCAATGGCAAAAATAAGATTCAACTCCAAATGCTCGTGAAGTACGTTTCTCCCTCGCCGTCATTAATTAAGATTTCAGTCATCCATGGCTTTACCAGAACTGTAAGTGATTGCATGTCAGGTCTCCGCTTCAAATTACTCTGACAATCTTCTCGGGGGACTCTGGTTTGTGTGTGTCGTAGTACGTGCAATTGTGTCTTAACTGACTTGGCAAGTCATTTATCTCGTCACTTACCCAAACTCCTCTCCTTTAAAAAATAACAAGCAACAGAGTCTTAAGATATTTATTTCACCCAGCACAAACAGCTCCCAAATAAACATCTAGGCTTTAAAAGGTGCTGTGAAAAGGCTACCTTTAAACTCTTTTAACTGTCAGACATCAGTCTGTGGTGAACAGGAAATGTATGTAATTTCATCACCACCCTCTGTTCTCCATCCTACATTTCTCTTCCCAGATAAAAGGCTTCTCCTCACACCCCCTTATCTTGGCCTAATGCCTCACCTCTGGGAGAAGGAACTAGGAACAGACAAGATTTGGTTGCAACGATCTGGGGGGAAAAAAAAGATACGAATGAGGTTGAAGTGTTGAGGTTTTACTTTCAGACTCCAGTACTTTCAGACTCTAGTTGCTACTCGCACCTTCCTGTGCTTTTTAAGTGCTTAGAAATGTTAAACTGCCGGGGCCAAGGGAGGAGCCTGCGTCCTGGACCAAAGATGCAGTTTCAGACCCAGATCCTCCAGCCTAGTCCACAATGGGCGTCGTGGCTTCCACCAAGCTAGGATGAGACCTCTGGACTTGACAAATCCCTTCAAATTAACCCCGAGCGTGTATGTGCTCACATCTCCCGCCAGAGCATTTTCAGCATCATCTGCTAGCATCTGGTTGGTCTCAGGCATGTCACGCTGCTGCTTAGAACCCTGCGGAGGCTCCCGACTGAGGAAGGGGGCGGGACGGAAACAGGGAGGAGTGGATTTCCAGGATATTCCAGAAATATTCAATTCAGAGACTTGCTTTATGGCACTCCTCATATGAAATCCTCTTCATAAGACCAAAGGCTACCAGAGGATTTTTATTAAACAGCTCTTTTCGGTAGCCAGGATACATTCTGACCCCCTTGCAAGGATTGTCAAGGCCACACTACGGTGCTTGAGATTTGCATCAATTTCTGCCTAGGCTGCACCGACGGTTCTGCAGCGTTGGGGCGGGGGAGCTGTTATCCAGTGACTGTTCCCCATGTGGATGCACTTTTGATATCACTAAGCACGGGGAGTTGGGGATAACAGACACAACAAATAGAACAATGAAGTGAGATCAGAGTTCTCAGACTAGTTCTTTAACCTGTCTGAGCCTCTGTCTCCATGTCAAGACACAGAAGAAATATGTCACCTAGGCTAGGAGACAGGTTAGCTCAAATGGTCTTCAGGTAGACCAGTCTCCGTGAGGGTTTTAGGAAAAACGTGGCTTTCCGTGCATGCAAATGTGGTCACTGATGGAATTTTTTCGTGGGGTGGTGGACACAAGCTTTAAAAATTTTCCAGGATGAAATCGCCTCTAGCCCTCTCGGGAGAATGAAGCCCTGACTTATTCACGGGCTAGGGTGGACCCCAAACCGTTTCCTGAAAAATTCCTGGCTTTGCCTTCAGGTTCTTGCCTCTCCCCTGAAGTCTAATATGGATCGCCCTCCATTAGGGACACAAAATACCATTTCTCTAAGCCCTTGAACTGACGCCCCCCGACTTATCTGAAGGCTGGGTGAGAAAGATTCCTTAAGGAGGGCTATTTCAAAATTATTCAGTCTATTCGCTCTTCTTGGTACCTTAGGATTTTTCTTTGGATACAGCCAGACATCGGAAAAGTAAATACTTACACACTTAATACTTGGGTTCTAAACGGAAATATCAAGTTGAGTTTTAATCAAGGAAGCTCTAAGAGCCAGGGAAGGAGGGTTAAGCATTTTGTTTGGATCTGATTAGGTTGTGGACCTGGGACCCCTTCCCTTCCTCCTTGCCAGTCCATGCTCAGAAACCTCCCATCAAGAGAGCCTTTTACTTGTAAAGGCTTCAGAAAACCTTCTTCCCCCTGAGTTTGCTCTCATAATTGACTTTATCTCTCCCACCCCATACACGCTTATTTGAGATGGGAACCTCGGAATCATATTTGAAACTCAATCTAACAATTCCACGGCCCCTGTGTGTGGCCTGCCTGCTTGTCCAACATTACTGCTCAGACCCTGCCCCGACACTTAGCTTTTGTGCTTCGGTTGTAAGCTGTCCCAAGTCCTTTCTGAAAATTAGGCCTTAACAAGCAAACAGCATGTTTAAAATAATAAGTTTAGCAAATAATGTGTTTACAATAACTGGGTTCACATTATATACATGGAACAAAATTGTTCATAAATTTGCACAGATTAAAACATTTTTTAAAAATCTAAAAGGTAACCTGTTTCAGAGACTGATGATCCAGTCATAAATTGGCCGGCCTGTTTATTTTGTCTTCTTCCAACCATCCTTCCTTTCCACAACTTAAATTCTCAAATACACTGACTCAGTAACAGTGTTATTGTTTAAACCAGTAACTCTAAATGACCCACAACACTCAGCACAGATTCATGCCAATTGGAAGGTATTGTTTGTTGAATGAATAACAGAAGAGAAGATTTGCAAAGGGAGGAAACTGAGTTTTGCTCTAGAGCTTGGGGATTCTTTCCACATTGATTACCTGAGCTCCCAGTTTCTACCCCATAACTGATCTAGTTTTGCTTTTCCTTGTGAGTTCCCCCTAGTTTAGACAGTGCTATGAAAGTGTCAGTGCTTTTGCGCCCGTGTCACTGTCCCAGGGGGAAGGCTGAGAACAAGCACATAGTAGGAGCTGGCAAACTTTTTCAGCGAAGGGGTACTTTAAGTAATTTAGACTTGCGCTCAACACAATCTCTGCCGCAACTACAGCCGATCATTAATCGTGGTTTCTGTATTTCCAAATTTGCCTACTCACTAAAATTCATTTGTTTGTACCCCAAGGTGAATACTCATGGTGCTTTTGCAGTCATTCCTAGAAAGAGGTGGGTCTCCGACGCCCAGGTTTCTGCCTTTTTATTTCAACTCTCATACTGTAAATAAGTATCCTTTCCATGGTCTACTTAGTACCACCTGTCTCGCATTTTTGTGCTATTTGTTAGTGATTTTGCTGTTCCAGATGATCCCCAAGGGTAGTCCTGAGTGCTGTCTGGTGTTCCTAAACACGAGAAAGCTCTGATGTGCCTCGTGGAGAAAAGATGTGTGTATAAGATGGGCTTCATTCAGGGATCAGTTCTGATGCTGTTGGCCATGAGTTCCACGTTAATGAATCAACAATATATATTAAGGCCGGGCGCGGTGGCTCACGCCTGTAATCCTAGCACTCTGGGAGGCTGAGGCGGGCGGATAGTTCTGAGCTCAGGAGTTCGAGACCAGCCTGAGCAAGAGCGAGACCCCGTCTCTACCAAAAATAGAAAGAAATTAATTGGACAGCTAAAAATATATATGGAAAAAATTAGCCGGGCATGGTGGCACATGCCTGTAGTCCCAGCTACTCGGGAGGCTGAGACAGTAGGATCGCTTGAGCCCAGGAGTTTGAGGTTGCTGTGAGCTAGGCTGACGCCATGG